>QJPP01003488.1:0-259715 GCA_003996215.1 Jaltomata sinuosa
GGCCGGGGGACTGTAGGTAGACTTTTGTTATTTACTTACAGAGTTGTTCTCTATTATGGATAAGTATGAGGTTGGTCACTGCTAGACTGTTAGTTTCGGGATTGAGATTGATATGATTAGTGGAGTTTGATTCATGTCTCTGAGCATGCCTATTATTACTCTTTCTCTCTTCTTCTTACACTTGAGGTTACCGGTATACCGTCCATTCTGTAAACTTATTTTGTATACACTGTTGTTGCAAGGATTCCAGGTGCGTTGTTTCTTACTTTCACCTGTGCCTTTGGTGTGTATATTTTGCTTACTAGCCTCATCTGTGGTTCTGTTGATTTCCCTCTGGGCTAGTTCCTGTGTTACCTTTCTTGATTTCTGTGACTACTTGCTTCTATTCTATCTATTACTGCGCTTTTATCTTATATGTGCCCAGTCGGCCTATGATACCTACTGGTACCTTATGCTTCGCATTTGGTGCTCACCCCTACCCCCTGCATCTTTGGGTGCAGATCCTAGCGTGGGCCATCGCCGGTAGATCGCTGTGATTCGTGCTTGGGGATCTGTTGAAGACTACTTCAGGCTGAGGGTGAGCTCTTGGCGATCGTAGCTTAGCTTTAGTTTATCTTTTGCTTCATGTACTCTATTACCATTCAGAGACATCTGTATATATTCTTTTTGGTTTATTTGTACTCCATGTATATAGTTTGGCTATGTACTATGATACCAGGTCTTGGGGTTTGGTTTAGTTTCCACATATGTATATATTTATATACCTGTTATCTATTTTATTCGTCTTATTCTCTTATTTGTAGATAGTAGCCCATTACTAACTGTTCTGGGCTACAGGGATTGGTTCACCTACCGGGGGTTGTAGGTGCCATCATGACCGAGAAGGGCATTGTATAGTTTAGTGTCGGTGACTTGGTGTTTCTCCGGGTATCGCCCATGAAGGGCGTGATGAGATTTGGTAGGCGGGGCAAGCTTAGCCCCAGGTACATTGGGCCATTTGAGATTCTGCAGAGGGTTGGTAGCGTTGCCTATCAGTTAGCCTTACCTCCGATGTTTTCAGCTATACATCCTGTATTCCATGTCTCGATGTTGCGTCGGTATATCCCAGATGAGTCTCATGTGTTGCAGTGGGATTCAGTTCAGTTGGGTGAGGGTTTAGCCTTTGTTGAGGAACCGTTAGCTATTTTAGCCAGAGATGTCAGGAGATTGAGGTCTCGAGAGATCCCGGTTGTTAAGGTTCAGTGGAGGCACCGTCCAGTCGAGGAGGCTACCTGGGAGACCGAGAGAGATATGCGGGATCAGTATCCGCAGCTATGTTAGCCTTCAGGTACCCCCTTGACCTTGACTTTCGAGGACGAAAGCCCTTTTTAGTAGTGGATGATGTAATGACCCTTCCGGTCATTTCCACGTTTAAGTTTGAAGTCAAACAAATCGACAAAAGATATCGTAAGTTTGTTAACAAAATTTTCTGAACTTTGGGTCAAATGAATCGGGACTTTTCTCCCAATATATAAAGAGTTAGAAGTCCCTCGAAATACCAAATCGAAGGTCTACGAGTCTAGTTTCCAACGCATAAAACCGCACGTCCAACTGATCTCGGAGTAAAGAGTTATGACTGTTTTACCGCGGACTGTCTGGCAGAAAACGGGTTGCGAACCGGGTCGCGAATCGGGTCGGGTTTAACCCGATTTAAGCTTCAATTTCACGTTTTAAAATGCCATTTCAGTTCCAAAACAGTGATAAAATATAAGGGAGGATCCCGAGAGAATTTTTGAATATCGAAATCGTGCGTAGGCAAATTACGAGCCTAAACTTAAGAACTTTATTAGCATCGTGCGTGTATTTGAAATATTTATTTAAAAGTTGAATTTGGTACAAATTATATTATTATTGCCTTTTCAAAATATTTTAAAGGTTTATGAAAAATATATTTGATACATTATAAGTATATATGTATTTATTTTATAAGGTTTTTATACTCCATAATATTTTAACGGAGATAGTAAATTTAATTATGTTAAAATTTATTATTATAATATAGTAGGTTTTATTCGAAATAATTTTCTATGAATTATGGTATATTTAAAATACTATATTTATTTTACCACGAATTTATGCAATACCCGAATATATATATAACGGGATAAAATACTTTGGGTGGACACCAAACTCCACGTGGAGTGGTGGGAAGTGGACACCATGGTGCATAATGCCACCAGGCATTCCACTAATGTTCCAAATGTATACTGCCTATGAATTGATCATCTAATTAGGATAAAGTTAAACACATATGTTGTTGTTAATTTTACTACAAAACTTCATTTCTTTTCTATCCAAGCAGTAGCATATGCGAGCAATGGATGAAGGGATATTTGGTGGAGGAAACAGTATTGTGCTTATTTTGCTCTTATATTGAGCACCGAAAAGAGAAATCAATTATCTACGTCAAGTTATCCCGTCCCAAATCCGAATCCGATCCCGATTTAGTTTTGGATTTTCTCGGAGTGGTTCGAGCTTGGACATCGTTGTTCTAGCAGCTTGTCGTCCGACGACAGGTAGGTTACGGTTTATTTTCCCCAGACTCCGTATATATAAAATAAAACTGTATTAATGGGCATCCTTGGGTTGGTTTATTAGGTTGGTACCCAAGACCTTGACCGCTTTATTCACAACCGCCTATTTTTATTCCTCCGTCTTTGTTTGTAGTATTTTGCGGATATATTTTTATTTACCCTTGTGGTCCTGCGAGGCCTGTTTGACTCTGCGGGAACATAGAAGGTGGGATTTTGGGAATTGTCCCGAGTCCCGGCATAGTAATTATCCTTCTAGGCTGGTTATGCTTGCTGAGTAGCTTGTGGGCCTGTGCATGGGTCGATAGGTTGATGTGTAGCTGCGGGGCCAGCAATTGTGTGTGATCATTACTCATTTCCAATGTCATAAAAAGAGGTTTTATCCACGTTTTACTGTGGTTTTGGCTTTCGGGCCTACTGGCACTGTTGTTCTAAACTTTTGCATGGCCCGGGGGCCGTTTTTTGATGGAAATGATTTGGAATATATGGTGATTTCACTTGTGGTTTAAAATCATCAGTTTTTACGATTTCACTAGACTCGCAATGGCCGGAGTGCTAGTGAGTTTTCTTACTACTGAGATTGATTTTTTATGCCTCGGTTGGACCGAGCACCTGAGATGACTTTTCTTATTGTTAGACCTCGGCTGACGCCCGCGGCACCCTTGGAGGGGGTTTTTGAGATATTTTTTCTACTATTTTTAGTCCTGCGACAGGGTCTGGGGCATGCATATTCGAGACTGGCGTCTCTATCTTGATATCGAGACTGGGTCTCTATCTGATACATGTTCGTGATACTGAGATTTAGTATGGGGTCTGGGACCCCATGGACCGTAGCTATCCGGGCCAGGGGCTACGCGTGCGTGTGCCAGAAGAGGGGTATACGGGGGAGTAGAGGTATACGGGCAGAGTCCTTCCATGGAGACCTACACCTGCTGGGGCCGGATCGGCGCCAGAGGAGGTACATACAGGGATACTATGGCACTTGAGATCTTCATGCATCATATCATTCATGGTTCGAGTTTCCACCCTTGTTTGCTGTTTGCTGATTGTACGCTCCGGTAGTATGGGATGCCGGAGGGTTTGTTTTCACTTGTTTGTGTTCCTCGGTTGTATGGGCGGCCGGGGGACTGTAGGTAGACTTTTGCTATTTTACTTACGGAGTTGTTCTCTATTAGGGATGAGTATGAGATTGGTTACTGCTAGACTGTTAGTTTCTGGATTTGAGATTGTTATGATTAGTTGGGTTGATTCATGTCTTGAGCATGCCTATTATTACTCTTTCTCTCTTCTTCTTACACTTGAGGTTACCGGTATATCGTCCATTCCGTAAACTTATTTTGTATACACTGTTGTTGCAAGGATTCCAGGTGCGTTGTTTCTTACTTTCACCTGTGCCTTTGGTGTGTATATTCTGCTTACTAGCCTCCTCTGTGGTTCTGTTGATTTCCCTCTGGGCTAGTTCCTGTGTTCCTGGGAAATCAACAGAACCACAGAGGAGGCTAGTAAGCAGAATATACATGGAAGGACTCTGCCTGTATACCTCTACTCCCCCGTATACCCCTCTTCTGGCACACGCAGCCCGTAGCCCCTGGCCCGGATAGCAAGGTCCATGGAGGTCCCAGACCCCATACTAAATCTCAGTATCAGAACATGTATCAAGATAGAGACCCAGTCTCGATATCAAGATAGAGACCCAGTCCCGAATATGCATGCCCAGACCCTGTCCAGGACTAAAAATAGTAGGAAAATATCTCAAAAACCCCTCCAAGGGTGCCCGGGCGTCGCCGGGTCTAAACAGTAAGAAAGTCATCTCAGGTGCTCGGTCCAACCGAGGCTAAAAATCATCTCAAGTAGTAAGAAAACTCAACTAGCACTCCGGCCCTGCCGAGTCTAGCGTGATGATTTTTAAACACCACAAGTGAAATCAACCATTTCCAAATCATTTCCATCAAAAACGGGCCCCCCGGGCCATGCAAGGTTTAGAAAACAGTGCCTGTAGGCCCGAAGCCAAAACCACAGTAAAACACGGATAAAACCTCTTTATATGCATGGAAATGGTATGATCACACACAATAGCTGCCCGGCAGCTCACAATCAACCTATCGACCCTGCACAGGCCCACAGCTACTCAGCAAGCATAACCAGCCTAGAAGGATAATTCTATGCCCGGGACTCGCGGACATTCCCAAAATCCCACCTTCTATGTTCCAGAGTCAACAAGGCCTCGCAGGACCACAAGGGTAAATAAAATATATCCGCAAATACTACAAACAACGGAGGAATAAAAATAGGCGGACATGAATAAAGCGGTCAAGGTCTGTGGTACCAACCTAATAAACCAACCCAAGGATGCCCATTAATACAATTTTATTCTATATATGCGGAGTCTAGGGAAATTAAATCGTAACCTACCTGTCGTCCGACGATAAGCTGCTGGAACAACGATGTCCAAGCTCGAACCGCTCCGAGAAAATCCAAAACTAAATCGGAATCGGAATCGGATTTGGGACGGAATAACTTGACGTAGATAATTGACTTACTTTATCAAATATATTTTTCTCACCACAAAACTTCACACGTGAAAGAGTATTTGATAATGTGCAAGGTTGTAGGAAACAGTAATATACATATATGTAATCCACTTTCAGCAAAGTCCAAATGCCTCACTTTAATACAACCAATGCATGCACTTAATCATGCTGCCAATTAGCCACCTAGCAGCTACTACATACTTGCTGCTTTGCCTCCCCTCCACGTGTTGTGGAGGTGGCAACCAATTTCCCTCCGTTAGGTATATATTCGGGTATTGCATAAATTCGTGGTAAAATAAATATAATATTTTAAATATACCATAATTTATAGAAAATCATTTCCAATAAAACTTACTATATTATAATAATAAATTTCAACGTAACTAAGTTTACTATCTCCGTTAAAATATTACGGAGTATAAAAACCTTATAAAATAAATACGAATACACTTATATCGTATCAAATATATTTTCCATAAACCTTTAAAATATTTTGGAAAGGAAATAATAATATAATTTTTACCGATTTCAACTTTTAAATAAATATTTCAAATACACGCACGATGCTAATAAGGTTCTTAAGTTTAGGCTCGTAATTCGCCTACGCACGATTTTGATACTCAAGAATTCTCTCGGAATCCTCCCTTATATTTTATCACTGTTTCAGAACTGAAATGGCATTTTAAAACGTGACGTCGAGGCTTAAATCGCGTTTAACCCGACCCGGTTCGCGACCCGGTTCGCAACCCGTTTTCTGCCAGACAGTCCGCGGTAAAATAGTCATAACTCTTTGCTCCGAGATTATTTGGATATGCGGTTTTGTGCGTTGGAAACTAGACTCGTAGACCTTCGATTTGGTATTTCGGGGGACTTCTAACTCTTTATATATTGAGAGAAAAGTCCTAATACATTTGATCCAAGGTTCAGAAAATTTGTTAAAGGTCTTACGATATCTTTTGTCGATTTGCTTAACTTCAACACTTACACGTGGAAATGACCGGAAGGGTCATTACATCTATTTATATGGAGTTCACTGTGAGATATTCACTGATACCGTAGTCTTCAGTACAATACGAGTCAGCGAGAGCTGAACTCGAGGCAGAGGAGATGGATTGAGCTACTGAAGGACTACGATTTTACTATTCTATACCATCCGGGCAAGGCAAACGTGGTAGCGGATGCCTTGAGTTGGAAGGCGGTGAGTATGGGCAGCCTAGCTTCACTTTTAATTTCTGAGCGACCGTTGGCCTTGGACATCCAGTCCTTGACTAACCGATTGGTTAGGCTTGACTTGTCAGATCCTAGCAGAGTGCTTGCCAGTGTTGATATCCATTCCACTCTAGTTGATCAGATTCAAAGCCGACAGTTTGACGATCAGAGTTTGTGTGACCTTCGGGATCTGGTAGTTCGGGGTGAGGCCAGCCGGGCTACTTTGGATTCTGATGGTATTCTGAGGTTTGATGGCTGATTTTGTGTTCCGAGGGTTGGTGATTTGATTCAGTTAATACTCCGTGAGGCATATTGCTCTTGATATTCCATTCACCCTGGCGCGGCAAAGATGTATAGAGATTTGAGACAGCTTTACTGGTCATGTGGTATAAAGAGGGACGTAGCAGAGTTTGTATCTCGGTGCTTAAACTGTCAGTAGGTTAAGTTTGAGCACATGAGAATGGGTGGCTTGATGCAGTGACTTCCCATTCCCGAGTGAAAGTGGGAAGGTATTACTATGGACTTTGTTGTTTGTTTGCCTCGTACTTCTCGGGGTTTTGATTCTATTTGGGTGATTGTGGATTGGCTAACTAAGTCGGTCTACTTCTTTCCAGTTCAGACTTCCTATGGTGCTGAGAGGTTAGCTCAAATTTATATTCGTGAGGTTGTTCGGTTACACGGGGTCCCAGCTTTTATTATTTCAAATCGCGGCACAGAGTTCACATCTCATTTCTAGAGAGATATACAGAGATATTTGGGTACGGAGGTTCAGCTTAGTACCGCTTTCCACCCTCAGACAGATGGCTAGTCCGAGAGTACTATTCAGGTCATGGAGGACATGCTACGGGCTTGTGTACTTGACTTTGGGGGTTCATGGGATCAGTTTGTGCCTTTGGCCGAGTTTGTTTATAATAATAGTTTCCATTCGAGCATCGGCATGGCACCTTTTGAAGTCTTGTATGGTTGGCATTGCAGATCGCCAATTGGTTGGTTTGATGGGTTAGAGTCCAGACCGCAGAGTACAGATTTGCTTAGAGATTCCTTAGACTGAGTCCGTTTGATTCAGGACAGAATTAGAGCAGCCTGGAGTAGGCAGAAGAGCTACGCTGATCATAGACTTTGTGCCTTAGAGTTCAGTGTTGGTGACTTGGTTTTCCTTCGAGTATTGCCCGTGAAGGGCGTGATGAGATTTGGTCGATGGGGCAAGCTTAGCCCCAGGTTTATTGGGTCGTTTGAGATTCTACAAAGGATTGGTAGTGTTGCCTATATATTGGCTTTGCCTCTGATGTTTTCAGCTGTTCACCCAGTTTTCCATGTCTCGATGTTGCACCGGTATGTGCCAGATGAGTCTCATGTGTTGCATTGGGATTTGGTTTAGTTAGACAAGAGTTTGTCATTTGTTGAGGAGCCGATAGCTATTCTGGCCAGAGATATCAGGAGGTTGAGATCTAGAGAGATTCCAGTTGTAAAGGTTCAGTGGAGACATCATCCAGTCGAGGAGGCTACTTGGGAGGCCGAGAGTGAGTTGCGTGCTCAGTATCTGTAGTAGTTCGAGCCTTCAGGTACTCCCTTCTTCTTGACTTTCGAGGATGAAAATCTTTTTTAGTAGTGGATGTTGTGATGACCCTTTCGGTCATCTTCGCATTTACGCATTTATTGTACTGTTAGAGCTTTCCTGTAGTGGCCCCAAGTCATTTATGGCTTGATGGGACCGGTAGTTTTGGGGTCATCGTGCTCTTTTTTGTTTTGGGTTTTGGGTTGTGGACCCCGTGGGCCTATTTTGACCCAGATTTTGACCCAGCTATAATTATGGCAATATGGGTATCGTTGGACTCGTCTTAATGTTTTATTTATGTTTGTGATAGATTGATTATCATTCGGGATCTCTCAGAGTGATTCGGGCTTGGACGTTGTTGTTCGGGCAGCTTGTCATCGAACGACAGGTAGGTTACGGTCTAAACTCCTATACTTAGCATATATCGGATAAAATTGTACTAGTTGGCATCCTTGGGTTGGGTTATTAGGTTGGTACCACAGACCTTGACCACTTTTCCATGATTCATCCCATTTTTTTCCTCTGTTGTGTGTAGTATTCTTAGTAGTTGATATTATCACCCTTGTGGTCCTGTGATGCCTTGTTGACTCTGGAACATAGAAGGTGGGTTATTGGGAATGTCCAAGAGTCCCGGACATAGAAATATCCTTCTAGGCTGGTTATACTTGTTGAGTAGCTGCGGGAACTGTGCAGGGCTGATAAGTTGGTTGTGAGCCGTGAGGCCATTATTTGTGATTGAACATATCATTTATCATGCATATAAAGGATTTTCTACTCGATTTTACTACGGTTTTGGCTTCAGGCCCATCAATTATGTTTTCCAACCCTTGCATGGCTTGGGGGCCCATTTTCGGTAAAATGTGTTATGAAATGGTTTGATATCCCTTTTTGTCGATCTTCTTGGGGTAAGAAAGGTTAAAGGAGAGAGATGTCACAGTTTTCGTATCTTATATAGGCCTCGGTTGGATCGAGGTGCCTGATTGAGTTATGATATTTATAAAGAAATGAGATTAGACTCGGTAAAGCTGAGCGTCAGACCTGTTTTACTATTGTTTTAGACACGGAGACGCCCGGGCACCCTTGGAGGGGATTTACTGCATTTATTTCATTGATTTATACCTGGATAGGGTTCAGGCATTTATTTCGAGCATTGGTGACTAGTTTGGATCCGGTGGTACTCCGGACGGTATTGTGAGGTTATAGTGTAGTATGTGGTCTATGAGTAGACCTCCATGGACCCTGTCGCTCCGGACCAAGTGCTACAGGCAAAAGGGTGATCGGGGGTAGGGGATTACGGCGGAGCATATGTACTCGAGAGAAGTCCTTCCATGGATCCCGCCTTTACTGGACCTTTAGGGTACCAGAGGGGGTAACATACTGACACTGAGATTGCACGATCTTGGCATTTCATAGCATATCATTCATTTGTGTGAGGTACCACCCTATTTTGTTGTTTGTTGATTGTACACTCCGATAGTATGGGATGCCGGAGGGTTTGTTTTCACTTGTTTGTGTTCCTCGGTTGTATGGGCAGCCGGGGGACTGTAGGTAGACTCTTGTTATTTTACTACGGAATTTTTCCCCGTTACTATTATAAGTGTGGAGTTGGATATTGCTAGGCTGTTGGTTTCTGGACTTGAGATTGATATGATTAGTTTGATTGTTGTTTCCTGTTTTTCGAGCATGTCTACCTTTACTATTCGCCCCTTTTTCCCTTATACTTGAGGTTACCAGTATACCGTCCATTTCTAGAACTTATTATGTATATACTGTTATTGCAAGGATCCCAGGTGCGTTATTTGTTATTTCCACTGGTTCCTTTGTGTATATATATCTTACTTGCTAGCCTTGATGTTGTTCTATTGTCTTCCCTCTAGGCTAGTTCCTGTGTACCTTTTTCGTTGATTTCTGTGACTGCTTATTTTTATTCTGTCTGTTATTGCTCTTTTATCTTATATGTGCCCAGTCGGCCTATGATACCTACTGGGTACCTTATGTTTCACATTTTGTGCTCACCCTACACTGCATCTTCTTGTGCAGATCCTAGTGTGAGCCATCGCCGCTAGCTCGTGGGAGATTCGTGCTTGGGAGTTTTCTGACATCCAAACTGAGGGTGAGCTCTTGGCAATCGGAGCTTGACTCTAGTTTATCTTTTTGTATATTTTGTACTCTTATAGCTTCGGATACATGATGTATATATATTTCTTTTGGACCCTTTTACTCTTTATGTAGATCCGGCTCTTATATGCTATGATACCAGGTTTTGAGTTTGGTTTAGCTTCCGCAGTGTTATATTATTCATGTTACCCATTTTCTTCATTCATTTCCCTTGCTTCCGCTTATTTAAATTGTTCTTCCGCTTAGCTTGTTAGATAGTAGCCCATTACTGACCGTTCCGGGCTACGGAGATTTGTTCACCTACTGGAAGGTTGTAGGTGCCATCATGACCGAGAAATCAGATCGTGACAAAAATGTGTGGCAAAATATTATAAACGAGAGAGCATTTACTCTTAATTAAATTGTATATGTAGACTGTGATCCAGGTTGATGGGATAGCTGAAAAGGCCAGCAAATGCATGGCAACAACTAGCAATCGATTATAGCAGTGAATTTTTAAGATGACTAAAGAAAGATCAATTCAAGTTCAATTCCTAAAGAAATCTTATACCGAGAGTGTTCAAGTCATATAGACAGAGAGAGTGGCGGAGCTAGAATTTTTACTAAAGGGATTCAAAATCAAAAGAAATAAACACAAGAACTAGCTGTAGAAAGTGCTATATATACATAAAAATAATTTTAACCTTATAAAAATAGTATAATTTTTCGCCAAAGAGGATTCGGATGAACCCCGACTTGCTAGAGAAATATAATTGTATGTACGTGTAATGTTAGAGTTATGAAGTTTAGAGCTGTCCTTCAAAAAACTCTTTTTAATGTTTTGGTTTACTTAAATAATAACTAGAGGAGTAGAATAGTAGAAACTTAATCAATCTGAAATGAAAAGCAAGCTAAGATGTATTGTGGTGCTCACCAGTTACTTGGTGATTAACATAAATAATAGGTTAAAATAAAAGACCTACTGAAATTCGAGATGATAAATATTTTCAAATTATTATGAAAAAAGTTTAAACGAGGAATTCTAAGCAACACATCAAAGCTTTAGAAATATACATACATTTTTCATGTAGGCAATCAATAAATTAAAGCTAAAATTTAAAATTTTGTGTTATAAATGAAAGAGAGAAAATAAATTAGTAATAGCACGTAGTATTAAATAATAAATATTTAAAATAATAAATATCTATAACGATCATAAAAGGATTTCACTCATTATTAGTATAATAAAACACTCAAATAATTATCAAATCTGCTCGAGATCTCTCCACTGATAAAGATAAAAACTATTATTGTCTTCTACGAATATAAACAAAAACATTGAAGGGAAGAAATAATAAATAAAAATTAACCAATGTGTATACGTATACGTATACTAATGTATATATAAAGATAGGAGAATAGAGAATACATGCGTGAGCAATGAGGCAAAAACGATCATCTCAATACTATGATTGATTTCGTTCGAATCAAAATATTTTTTGAATTCAAATGAAGATAATTTACTATTGCATTATTCTTTTGTCGTTATAAAAAATCAAAACAAAAAAATTTCTCATATAAAACTATTTCTAAACAAACATCAATTTACAAATGAATCACCTTATTTATCTTTTTTCTCATTTTTTAAAACTCTTTAAACCTATTTTTTCTAATAAAAATTTAATATATTTATGTAATCATAATGTGATTTAATGTTTATCCATAATGTAAATTTATTAATATCAATAAAGACAATGAGTCCCTCTATTTTCTTCCATTTCAATTTCTTCTTCATAAAATGAATTAAATACCACAATTATGTATATTAATGCATGAGGCTTTTTCTTGTAATCTTTGCTTATAAATAAAAATTTCAGATGCCCTTTTTTTTTTACGTGTTTCCTCTTCTCTCTCTTCTAATTAGCTTTGTCGCTTATGTCCTAAAGTTTATTTCATCATTTTCTTCTATGTTTTTCCTATAATTCATTTTGTTTACTATTTTCTAAAAAAAATAATCGAACTAGCAAAGAGGGTTTACTCTCATCAAGTAAGTTTCATTACTCTACATTCATATTCACCCATGGGTTACATAATTATTAGTTTAGAATTTAAATGTTACATTTTTTTATTTTCTAATGTAAATGTATTAATTGCCTAGCTAATTTCTTCATCATTAGTAAAAATAAGGAATACTAAATTTTTATAACACAAGTTATACTAAATTTTTGTTTGTAAATGAGCATAAATGTGTCTATGAAAAATGATATTATAGTTTTGTCAAATTATCTCTCATTCTGTGTTGCAATACTTTATGCTAACATATTATCTATTGGTTATAGCAGCATCTCATGAAGATGACAAAAAAAGGAAGAAAATAGAAGGAGAAGTGAGACCATTCAAGGAGATGCAAGTAAAAATCATTGGATGATACAACAATGGCAATTGAAACATCCAAAGAGTTTTATTGTTGAGGAAGAGAACAATAATGACTCTACAATTTAAAAAGATATTATATTTTCTATATTTTCGCTCTCAAATTAAACAATGAATCTTTTGGATTAGATAACTATGTTTTCTATTTGTTGGAATCTAATTTGTCTTTATTGTGTACGAGATTTATAAAATTGCAAATTTTTTGTTAATAAGTTATTAATTATATAAATTTAATATTAAAAATTCTAGAGTATTATTTATGTTATATAAAAAGGGTAATTTTTTCTTAAATTTTGAGTATATACATAGATTTAAGAGATCAAAGGAATCCAAAGATATTATGAATGGGGATCAAACTTGAAAGATAATACTATAATATTTAACTATCTATAGTATTATCATTGTCTAAGAATCATGAAGATGATTTTAGAAAAGGTGTGACACCTTTCTTAGACATGTATGTATTTTTTTTATTTTTTTTCCTTATTTATGTCATTTTAATATAATTAATTAGTCATTTATTTTGATCGAAAATTAGAATTTTCATTATAACTCCTTAATTTTTTTTATAGAAGAAAAAAAAGAGACTAGGAAATCGATAATAACAGAATATAAAAAGAATATTTACTGTATCAATTTTAACGAGATATTATAAAAAAAATTATTTTCTGAATTGAATATTTATTTATAATAAAATATAACATTAGGATATCATTCAATTTTAGTTAAATGGCAAAAGGTATTATCATCAAATACATTTTCTTAATTGAAATGCCATTGTTTTTCTTATATCACCTAACGAAAAATTTTATAGATAAAAAGACACCATCTGCAAAGCAAATATTTAAAATAGTAGCTAAAGTGTACTAAGGTAAATTATTTATAAATATTATTTTTTGTTAACTTGAATAACACGTGTTGATATAAATACATGTTACTTATAAGTAGGTGTATTTCATGATTCTGAAGACATTATATTTAATCGTATCAAAAATAAAACATCAATATACAATCTACTAAATACTTTAAAAAATATATAAATTACTATTTATTTATATATTTTAAGGTATACCTACACTTTATTGAAATTTAATAAGATAATATAAGAAAATTCAGATATAATAACATGAAAGTGTAATAAATTTATTATTGACCGCAAGAAGCGCGAGTGAGTTTATTCGTTTAGATAATATAAAGATGAAGAATACAAAAATATAACTTCATTAAACATGAGATAAAGGGATGGACATGTTCTTAATATAACCGATTATATATTCTGAACAATCAAAATTAAATACCTAAATAATATAGAATTAATTTCTGAACAATCGAGATTAAATACCTAAATAATGTAGAATTACTAAACTACAATACCTATTAGTAGCACTAGACACAAAATTTCATGCCAGCACGGGCTCAATATATGTTACATAGATAGAATTTGAAAAGTCACTAAATTTATTATACCTTTTTTTTAATAATTGTGATTTATAATACTTTTTATGTAATTTTCAACTTATATATGTTACTCATTTTGTTCCAATTTACATGGCACAAATGGAATTTGAATAGTGAACCAAATTTCTTATATGGTTTTTAAATACTTTCAGTTTTTAGTTATTGTGTTATTCTCTCGGTCCCAATTTATGTGGCACTAATAGAAGTTCAAGAATCAACCAAATTTTTATATTGTGATTTATAATATCTTTTACGTAATTGTTAAATACATAATAGAATATTTTAATCAAATATATAACAAATTAAAATGAAAAGTAAGACAAATAAATTGAAATGGAGAAAATATTAATTTTTTTGAAGTGATACCCTGCAAGTACACAATTCAAACAAGCATGTTATCTAAGAGTTGCTGGCTTGAGAGATGTGTGTCAACCTCTTATATATAGTAACAACTAGATACAGGAGCGCCAGTGCTAGCACGGACTCAATATATGTTACTTTTCTTTCCTAATTATATGGCACAAATAAAATTTGAAGAGTCAATTAATTTTTTAATAAGTTTTTAAAATATTTTAAGTTATTAATTATCGTGATTTACAGTACTTTTTATGTAATTTTTTAAAAATATATGTTACTCTCTCTACTCTAATTTATATGCCGTTGATAGAATTCGGAGAGCCAACTAAATCTTTTATATGTCTTTTAAATATAAAATTATTAATTATTGCGATTTATATACTTCTTACATTATTTTCAAATAATATATGTTACTTCCTCTATCTCAATTTATATAGCACTAATAGAATTTTCAGAGTCAACCAGATTTTTTATGTCTTTCAAATATTTTAAATTGTTAATTATTGTGATTTATCCTTTTTACGCAATTTTCAAATATATAATAAATTAAAAAAATAAGACAAATAAATTAAAGTAGAAAATTAATAAAAATAACCAAAATATCCAGATGCTAAAGCAGGCATGTTGAAACTCCCTCTATAAGTTTTTAAAATATTTTAAGTTGTTAATTATCGTAATTTATAGTACTTTCTACTATATGTTACTTTAAAATATTTATATATGTTACTCTCTCTACTCTAATTTATGTGTCGTTGATAGAATTTGGAGAGTCAACTAAATCTTTTATATGTCTTTTAAATATTTTAAATTATTAATTATTGTGATTTATAGTACTTTTTACATCATTTTCAAATAATATATGGTACTTCCTCTGTTTCAATTTATGTGACACTAATAGAATTTTCAGAGTCAATCAAGTTTATGTGACACTAATAGACCGGACCCCGCGCATAGCGGGAGCTTTAGTGCACCGGGCTGCCCTTTTAAATATTTTAAATTGTTAATTATTGTGATTTATCTTTTTTATATAATTTTTAAATATATAATGAATTAAAAAGATAAGACAAATAAATTAAAACGGAGAAATTAATAAAAATAATCAAAATGTCCCTAGCTGCTAAAGCAAGCACGTTGAACTCGTGCCTGCTTCAGCTGTGTAAACTCCCCTCTTATAATATAAACTAGTTATCAACAGCCCGTGCATATGCTATTTTTTGTCTCAATTTATGTAACATAAATTAAATTTAGATAGTTGATCAAATTTTTTTATGCTTTTTAAATATCTCAAGTTGTTAATTAGTGTGAATTATAATATATATTTTTTACAAACTTTTCAGATAATATATGTTATTTTTTTTTGTCTCAATTTATGTAAAATAAATTAAATTTAGATAGCCAATCAAATTTTTTAATGCTTTTTAAATATCTCAAGTTGTTAATTAGTGTGAACTATAATATATATTTTTTACAAACTTTTCAGATAATATATGTTATTTTCTCGATCCCAATTTATGTGACACTAATGAAATTTGGAGAATCACCCCAATTTGTTTATATAAGTTTTTAGATATTTTAAGTTGTTAGTTATTGTGATTAATAGTAGTTTCTATGTAATTTTCAAATAATAAATATTACTCTCTCTACTCTAATTTATGTGCCATTGATAAAATTTGGAGTTAATTTTAATTATTTCATGTCTTTTAAATATTTTAAATTATTAATTATTGTATTTTATAGCACTTTTTACTTCATTTTTAGATAATATGTGTATTCTTTTATCTCAATTTATATGACACTAATAAAATTTTGAGAGTCAATTGATTTTTTTATGTCTTTTAAATATTTTAAATGATTAATTATTGTAATTTATCTTCTTTTTTTGAGTATATTTAAAATATACATAAAAAAATTTAAAAATAAATAAATCAAAATGAAGATAGAAGTGAATAAAAATCATGTAGAAAGAGCTACAAAATTTTACACATTAAAAAAAAGGCAAATAAAGAGTGTCAAATGAAAACTTTAATGGGCCCAGACTTTTAGAAGAGTGATACCTGAAGTATCACAAGGGGAGTAGAATGAAAAATAGTAGGGGCCCAGAATAAAGGAAAGACATGCACAGTGTTCAAGAAAAAATTGGGAAAAAAAGCAAACATGTTGTGTAATGATCCTTCCGGTCATTTACGTGTTTTTGCCCTTCTTGTACCGTTAGAGCTTGCCTGTAGCGGCCCCAAGTCATTTATGGCTTGCTGGGATCGGTAGTTCGGTGCCCGGACCGTTTGGTTGGTCTTTTTGGTCGTTCCTTGTTTTAGAGCTTTAGACTTTTGGAAATCGTTGACTTTAGTCAACATTCTGGGTGAACATGCTCGGAATCGAATTTTGATAGTTTCGTTAGCTCCGGAGCGTGAACTTTGGTCTAGAAGGACCTTTGGTCGTGATCCAGGAGCTTTTCAGCTCGGAATTCTCTCTCATCTTGTGTTTTCAAGCCAGTTGGGCTTGTTTGGTTGACTTTGGTCAACATTCGGAGAAGACGGCATCGGATGGAAATTCTGTCAATGCCGTTAGCTCTGGAATATCGACTTTGGGCTAGGGGGACCTTTGGTTCGGGTCCCGAGGCTTCCGGGCTTATTTTTGGGTTTTGAGTTTCGAGTTGATTTTGGGCGTGGGCCCACTTTTCATTAAAACGATCTCTGTTGGGAGTTTCGTCTATTCTATTGAGTCCGGAATGTCATTTCTGGTAGGATAGCATGGTTGGTTTGTGTTCACGGGATTCCAGATGAATCCCTAGGGTCCGTCGAAAGATTTTTGGACTTGGTATTTTTGCTGGTTGCTGCATTAAGTTGCAGACAACTTTGTTCTTCGCGATCGCGGGGACCTCATCGCGTTTGCGATGGTCTAGTTTCTTGACCATCGCATTCAAACTAATCACATGAACTCAACCAACTTATTATCCAAACTATTTAAATCTGTCAATACGTTTTATGTTTCTTGCTTTCTCATCCTTTCCTTCTGTTTCAATGGCGCTTCTCTTCTTGCGATGTAGCAGGCTAGGACCTGGATCGACTTCCTCTTCGCGAACGCAGCCTGGACCATCGCGAATGCGATAGTTGGGCCAACTGTTCTCTGCGAACGCGGGGTCTTGTCGCGATCATGAAGGACCCCTGGCAGTTATATTAAGTCCCAACTTCATTTTCTCATTCATTTGTCCGTAAAACTCCATTGATTAAGCTCCAAGCTCCCAATTTCCAGCTCCCTTGCTCAGTACCAATCACCCGGTAAGTCTCCTCGTCACCCCTCTCCCTTTTCCTTGTAAATTCCCGTGATTCTCCAGCTAAATTCTCTTGTTGCTAAATCCTTAGAGTTAAAGAATTCTTGTGGAATATGATTGTTTGGGGACTGCATGCTCCTGAATTTGTGCAACTCAGCTCCGTAGCATGTTTTTCTTGTTGAGGTAGGTCCCTGCCTCTAAATTTCTGAGCTTTCCGTTTCAAATCCCGTGAATTTGTAGCACTTTGGGGCTGTTTTGAGCCCCAAAACGAACTCCGTTCGAGCTCAAACTTTTGGCATGGGTTCCTTCACCCACCGAGAGCATGGTGGTAATTTTTTCTTTCTGTTTCATTGCGCGAGCCCCGAGGGTCATTTTTCCGACCCAATTTTTTGGCTCGATTTTCCATATAGCAATATGGGTGTCATTATTCTCATCTTGACACCTAGTTTATGTTCTTGATAGCGTGGCAGCTTTTTGAGGCTGTTCGGAAAGGAAAGTCACACGAGTGATGGTTCGTGCTTGCAGTTCGGCCCCGAGATAGGTTACGATTTACCCTTTTTAGACTGAGTTAGTTAGATAATGTATATACGTATGTTACTGGAACGCTAAGTTGGATTTTAGATAGACTTTAGGCTTGAATCCTATATATCATGTTAATTGGCCATTTTGGATTTTTAGCATTAGGACTGTATGTTATCCTTAGCCTAGGAGCTTGTTTCTTCTGTGTGACTAGTCTAAGACCCTTAGCATGCTTTTAGGAGATTTTAGGGGTAGAGTAGATGCATGTAGTTGTTTTCATGGTTATCTTTTTTATTAGTTTTGGCTTTTACTAGTTGTGTGTAAATTATGAGCCCGAGGCTATAACTTGAATTTGGACGGAGTCCCAGGTCAGTTTTCCTTGGTTGAAGGGTGCTTTGCCCTGAATTTCCTTGTGGTGTGATATATTCTGTGATTTCTGGACATTGCATATTCATATTGCATTTATACACCTACGACACAGAAAAGAAAGGTTTTGAGGCTTTTGGTTTGAAACTTGAGGATTTTGTGATATTCATGGATTTCAAATTTTAAAGGAGTTTTACTGGGTTTTTAACACTGGTTTTAGAACAGAAAGGGATAACACTATTTTCATGCCGATCCGAGGGGTATTCCTGGATCTTTTCTCCACTATACCTAATTTTATATACATAGTCCGATGAGGTATTTCTGGGCTGATACTATTAGCACACTTATGTGCCTATTTTTATATACGCAAGTCCGATGAGATATTTTCGGGCTTATACTATTCATGTACATATGCGTAGTCCGATGAGGTATTTTCGGGCTTATACTATTCATGTACATATGCATAGTCCGGTGAGGTATTTCCGGGCTTATACTATTCATATACATACGCATAGTCCGATGAGGTATTTTCGGGCTTATATCATCATGCACTCATACATCACATCATATCCCATCGCATTGCATTGGCTTGAGTGCATTTGGATTGTTGGTTTCCTGGACTGATTCTGTTATTTGTTCCTTCTTGTTAGTTTGATTTGTTCCCTTTTTGGTTTTATAACTAGATTTAGGTGGATCCCTGTATTTTTGCTTACTTTTCTGTAATGTATTACTTATATATTATCTCTCTGCGCTCGGTTGGCCTATGATGCCTACTGAGTACCCGTTGTCTTGGTGCTCATACTACACTTCTGCATCTTATTGGTGCAGTTATTAGTTGAGCTTTCACCGTTGGTCGCGTTAGAGACTCGTGCAACTTTTGGGGATATTCGAGACTAGGGTGAGCGCCTGATGATCGGGGCCTGATTATATCTCATCTTTTGTACTGTTACTCTTGTTTATTCGGAGACAGTTGTACTTATCTTTTGTTACTTCTAGCACTTGTACTCTATTAGAAGCTTTTGTAATATCGATATCAAGTCTTGGGGTTGATGTAGTTTCTTTATGTATATATTTTGAGTTATTGCTTCCGCTTGTTCTATCTTTACTTTCTGCTTCCGCTTATTTCTGCTTATTGTGCGTATTGGTTAGGTAGTAGCCCATTACTAACCGTTCTGGGCTACGGGGATTGATTCGCCTACCGGGGGGTTGTAGGTGCCATCATGACCTGATAAATCGGGTCGTGACATGTTGAAGGGATTCGAGCCCGTGTGCAGTGCAACACAAATTTTTGGCATTGCAATCCTTACCATTGAGCCACTCAAATACTTATGTAAAATGAATAAGCAGGCAGCTTAAGGACACATGTTGATGCAGTGCTGCCTGCTTATATAGTAATATTATATAGTAATATAAATATATATATATTTTCTTATTATATAAGAGAGAGTTGGGCGGCAAGTAAGCACGTTTGCGTCGACGTGCTTGCTTCTTCTCAAGGACAGTTTCGTCATTTTATATGCTTCTGTGTATTTTTTAATTTTCACTTAGACTGCATCCTTTAGTTTTAAATTCATGTCTTTTTGTTATAGCTTTATTACTTTAAATGCGGATGTTGGGCGGCAAGCAAGCACGTCTCGACGTGCTTGCTTCTTCTCAAGGACAGTTTCGTCATTTTATATGCTTCTGTGTATTTTTTAATTTTCACTTAGGTTGCATCCTTTAGTTTTAAATTCATGTCTTTTTGTTATAGCTTTATTACTTTAAATGCGGATGGTATTTGTGTAAATTTTAAAATTACTTTAAGTACCAAAAAATAACAAATGATGAACAAAAAAATTTCAATTATGGACATCCCAATGAATCTTCGAATTGAAAAAGGAAAATTACACTCAAATCAAATAAATCAAAAATAAAATTGAATGATTAGAAGGAACAAAGATTGAATCTATGTCAAAACATAAGCATCAAAATTGCGACACAGAGAAGGAACAAAAACTCAGCAGAAGAGAAAAGAGGAAGAACAACGATAAGAGATATCAAAATTAGAAAATGTGAAAGTTACTCACAGGGTTACACGGGAGAAGCGAACTTGGACGTGATTGTGCATATAATGAACACGTGTAAAGGCAAAGGATTAGGTTATTTACCATATGCATTTTTCAATATTAATAATATTTATCATGTATTTATTTTACACTTAATAAAATAATTTACTATTATAGAAATATATATAACTTATTTTGTATTAAAAATTTAAATCGTTTAATGCAAATATAAATTTAACACTATTTAAAAAAATAATTTGATAAATAAATATTGGTGCACCGGCTTCTAGCCACTGGTATATATATAAGAGAAAGAAAATGTTTGGAATCAGAATTATGAAAGATTCACTTAAAATGTATTTGGTACTTAAAAAATACTTTCCACAAAGAAATACCTCAACTTTTGATAACATCGGGTAGAGAATGTAAGGGCATTCCCGTTATTCTGATAAAATGAAATGGCAATTTAGTGCATCATAAACTTGTCATTCCCTTTATTTATTTGCCTCTGGTCATCTTATTATTACCCTCAGTATTTGGCGTTAATCTCAGGCTTCCATTTCTTTCACTCTCTCTCTCTACGTTTTCTCGTTCTTTCTTCATTAGATCCCTCTTCCAAAATCATCTTTCAGGTAAATCTTAATGCTTTATGATTCATAAATTCCATGTATTAAAAAGTGATATCTTATCAGAGTTTGTGTTTTTCAAAAAAATTCAGTCTTTTTGTTAGATTCTTATCTAAATTCATCAAAAGTTAAGTTATCTCAAGTTTAAGGTTCTTAGCTTCCGATGCATTTTTTGTTTAATTTATGATTTTAATTTGTGTTGTTGTTTAATGATCTGAAGATCCTCAAATCGCATTAACCTTCGATCCATGGAGAGAGGTTTGAATTGTGAATTTAAATTTCGAGCTCTGGAAAATTCTAATAATTTTGCTTTCGCATTCAGATCCATTTCCTGATACACTGTTTTTTGCAACAAATCCACCCCATTCATTGTCAGTGATAATGGCAGAAAAATATTATAATAATAATAGTTCTAGTTTCAAAGAACATCATATCAAAGTTTAAAGTATTTGAAGGTGTTTTGCTTTGAAATTTTATTGATAATAATGTCCAACTGTTGTGAAGGAAAATGTTTTCGGTGTGATTGAAGCTAGTTTTCCCCTTTTGATGAAAGATAGCTTTCTGTAACACAATGACTATCATGGGAAGTTGTTTTCAGGAAAGTGTTTTCCTTTGTACCAGATACACACACGGGTTCTGGAAGTTGTGTATAATAGAATGTTGTTGAACATTTTAAACATTCCAAAATAGGGAGTTGTGATATAAATTGGGGAGGCGGGAGTACATACTTTCTTATCACTTGATTTCTGACTCATATTATATATTTTATTTATATAATCTAGTGCTTTTTAACTTAGGGATCATAAACAAGAAGGAGAAATGGGGCTGACATTCACCAAGCTTTTCAGCCGGCTTTTCGCCAAGAAAGAAATGCGAATTCTCATGGTTGGACTTGACGCAGCTGGTAAGACCACTATATTGTACAAGCTCAAGCTGGGCGAGATCGTCACTACTATTCCTACCATTGGTATGTACTTCACTTACATTCACATCTGTGCTTACAAATTAACAGTTCAACTCTAATGTATAACTTCCAAAAATTGCATCTAAAGTACCTCTGCTGCATAAAGTATTGAAAGAATAACTTTAGAAATTCATAAACGTAAGCTATGGTGGATTTTTCTTTCCTCAAAGGAGAATCCTTTATAGGTGAATAATGAGTCTGCTGAAACTCTAGAATTTTAGATAAATAATTGTATCAATTTTGAAGCTTAATTTGAATGTTAGCATTTATTCATTGTATGACTGGTTACAAATGGCATTATAAGTCACATTTGAATTAAAATTAATATTAATATCATCTTTTATCATAATCTGTTGATATATATCACAAAAAGGATACACATGGACATCTGGTGCATAGAGTAGAGGTATGCATATAACCCTTAAGAAGCCTAAAATTCTTTAGGGAGAAATTCTACAGCTTGGTTTTTTATGATTAAAAACTTTGAGCTGGGGGTCTATCGGAAACAGCCTCTCTACCTCACTCTGAGGTAGTGGTATGGACTGCGTACACTCTACCCTCCCCAGACCCCACTGTGTGGGAATATACTGGTTATGTTGTTGTTGTTGTTGTTTTTCTATGATTAAAAAACTAAGAAAACACGTCATGCTCTATTTGGGGCTCTGACATGAAAGATTAAATCAGATTATGCTAATTAAGCTCTATTGTCTACCAGGTCAACATTTTATAATAGAATGCGGTTAATTTTTTCGTTTTTTGGGGATAACTTGGAAGTAGGAAATTATTTATGTTATTCTAATGCATTTTTTGTTTTTAAGATGAGCAAGTTGTTTGTAATTCTTAGAATTTTTTTTCAGTAAATGCACCCAAAAGAGAGCCTTTCTTTTATGAACTAAAAGCAGGAAGTACGTTCTGTTTCTTGTATGCTCTTGTTTTCACTTGTTGAAAGTGTTGTTGTGAATTGATAATCAGCCCTGTTGCTAGCTTAATCTAAACTCTGTAATTGTATGCTTATAATTTTACTGCTTGGATGTGCTGTCAATAATAATTGATAATTTGCAGGTTTCAATGTGGAAACTGTTGAGTACAAGAACATCAGCTTCACTGTTTGGGATGTCGGGGGTCAGGACAAGGTATAGATGTTTTTAGTGTTTAAAGAATCTAAGTTAATATAGAGTTTAATATTTGCTTGTAATAAACGGGTAGTAAGACTTTCTTTTCTTCGCTCTTCTTAGTTTTCCCTTTTCCCCGACTTCTGTGCCTCGTAGAATGAGGCCTTTGATTCAACTGCTTAACGCGTAGCCACTTTCTTTTCTTTCTTTCAGATTCGTCCATTGTGGAGGCACTATTTTCAGAACACTCAGGGTCTCATTTTCGTGGTTGATAGCAATGACAGAGACCGTGTTGTGGAGGCAAGAGATGAGTTGCATAGGATGTTAAATGAGGTAATAATTCTCTCACCACTTTTAACTGCTATTGTTTTTTTCCAGGAAATGAGATTCAGCTACTAAAGCTTTAAGCTGCATGACAAAAAAAATCTCTTTTGACTATTTTAAGTGAATAGTACTGAAATCTGTATTGTGTACTAATTTGCTCTTTAAAACTGATGCCCGAACCCTTTGAAACTACTGCACAAGCATTTGCAACAGTTGTTTTCTTCAAGAGTGATTACAACTTGTGTTTGTGACACAGTATATACGTTGCTCAACTCTATGTCTTGGGTTAGCGTTCAAAACTTGACAGTTTTACGTCATTATATATGTCATCAAGATTTTTAAGAAGAAATTTTCCTTGCTTTGCCACTTACCTTCTCCCAAAAAAAGTAAATTTCTCGCTTTAGCATGATCTTGTTTCTAAGTACAGATGATTTTGTGTCGTTTGAATTTATGGGTTAGGTTATGTATTATAACTGACTGAAACATATCAACATTAGGTAATTAAGGTGGATCACAACGCACAGTGTGACAAAGTAATTTAATTTCTGTAAGATAAGTCCAAAAATAGTTTTTTGATAAGGAGATCCAAAGCAGATAAAAAGTTAGTTTCGGTGACATGAGTAAATTATTTCACGGAATTTGGGTTGAATTATATTACTTTTTTTCTTTAATCTTATTTTAATCAAAGCTTGAATTACAACAATTACGCAAACTAAGAAATTAACTATTTTTTCTTTTTCCCCCCTTCTTATAAACTACTAAGTAATCAGCTCTTGATTTGCCGAAAATTATTGAATGGACTGAATAATGGATCAAAGCTTGTGAGTATAAATTACTCTATCAGTTTCATTTTATGTGATTCTATTTTCTTATTAGTACCTTCCAGACAGAAGGGTGCCTTTTCATATTTTGAAACAATTTTACCATAAATTTCCTATTGTACCTTGGTGACAAGCTTCTATGGGCACAAAAATCTCATGGCATATTTAAGAGCACAAGTTACAAAAGTCTTTCCTTTTTTAACTCTCCATACCAAGTCAAACTACCCATATAAATTGAAACATAGGAAGTACCATTTTTTTTTTTTGATAAAGCATAGGAAGTACTTTTTTCCCTCAATCTTGTTAGTTAAAGCTTGCTTAGCAATTATTAAAACTAAGAAATGAACTATTTTTGCATTGCTTTTTCTTCTTTTTATAAACAACAAAGTTATAACTCTTAATTTGCTGAAAATCCCTGAACATGGACTAATAATAGATCAAAAACTATGGATGAGAAAAAACTAAATACCTGTCATCCCTGAGATTAATCTTGGATATATAACTTCATTTTCAAAAAATCTTGAATATAACTTTTTTTTTTTTGAAATTGGTAAGTTTGTATTCTTCAGCATTACCTATATGCTGGCCACCTTCAAAGATTCATCACAAAATATTACAGAATTTCCTATCAATTCTACAATTTGATCTACATCCACTATACATAGTTGTTTACCACAAAAGAGTAAAGATGCTAAAGAATTCCATTTTACTTTGTGAATGGAATTGGATCTATCTTCAAAACATCTTCCATTACTTTCTCTCCAAATAGACCACCATATACATGATGGTATCAACTTCCACCATCTCTTTTGAGTCTTGCTTCCCCCTCTTCTGATCCAACAGCTGAACAGATCAGATGTGTGCTCCTGCATGGTCCAACTGAGACTGGTAATGTTGAGAAAAAGTTTCCATAGAAGTGTTGTGAACTTGCAATGTAGGAAGAGGTGACTGTTTGTTTCCCCTGTTAGATTGCATAGAAAACATCTGAGTACCAGGGGGATTCCTTTTTTCTGTAGGACTTGTTGGGTCAGGCAGGCTCTTTTGATTACTAACCAAGTGAAACATTTCACTTTTGTGGGAATTAAACCTCTCCAAATAGTCTTCCAATGATATTGAACACTTCTAGATCCCCCTTGTATCCCTCTCTTATAGGCATTGTTAACTGTGAACTTGCCATCCTTGTTGTGTTTCCAGATGTGAACACTTCCAATGTCTGTTGCATTTGTGTCAAGACTAGCACCCCCTGGTTGTCTTGGATATAACATAATTTGATGCAATTCAGAGTTCCTAAATGGAGCCTTCAGGATATTGACAAATTATGATTTTGAAATGGATTCTGGCTAATGTGTGGTAATTTACCTTCTTTATTTTAATTAGTCCAACTTCAAAATCTTAATTTGGTAATTTTCTAATCTCATTTTCCTTAAGCTAATGTAGTTTTAATTTAGAGGGAGTTAATTTAGCTTGATATAATCTTTACTCTGATCCGCTTTTACAAAGTATGCCAAAAGTCTGATATTATACGCGAATAATCTGCATTATGTTATAAATTTCTAAAACAAGGATGGAGGTACAGTATCAATGATCTCCCAGCTTTAATGAAGATAAAAGAAATGTCTCTGGTCCAAAGTAAAAGAAAACTGGATAACTCTTGACGGTATTGACGACTCCTAATCCAATTCAATTTGTGGAGCTTCAAGTGGTGCCAAAGATGATGTTCCAGTGATTCTGAATTGTCAATATTTTTCTCTTGAACAAATGGAGTATGTCATATCGCTCAAGCCTTTTGCCCTTCTTTAATATGTTATATGTAGAATGTTATTGTCAGTAAGATGAATCTCATAATTGAGACAGTTCATCAACTTTGATCCATTGTTGAATGTGACAGTTAATTACTTATGATTAACCATTAGTTGAAGTATCTAGAAGAGTTCTTGCTTGTCATTTAATCAAACTGGCAGAGAAGTTGCAATACTTCACTTCATGTTTGCACTGGTCAACATATCATCCTATTTTTTCTTACAAAAGAGCACACACCGTAGGAGCAGGGAGTATTCTACGTGGAAACCACAGCACCCAAATGCTTTTGCTGTTCATAGCTCATGCTTACTATGCTCATAGCTACATTCACAAGTTATTAAAATTTAAATGACAAAGTGAAAGATAAACTGGGAATTCTATACTTAAGTTGGACTTTGCGGACTGACTGTGGAGTTTAATAGTTATTACTCTGTCCCAGGATGAGCTTCGGGATGCAGTGCTTCTTGTTTTTGCTAACAAACAAGATCTTCCAAATGCAATGAATGCTGCCGAAATAACTGATAAGCTTGGACTGCACTCTCTCAGGCAGCGTCACTGGTATGCCCCCTGCTAGCAGTTGTGACAGCTTCCCTTATTTCTGAAGGCACTAAATTTTGTCTTGGCTGCTTTCAGGTACATTCAGAGCACTTGTGCAACATCTGGAGAGGGGCTTTATGAGGGTCTTGATTGGCTTTCTAACAACATTGCTAACAAGGTACGTGTACACTTCCTAATTGATTAAATTGGGCTTGGATCTTTTCCTTTAGGTGTTGGGATCACCTTTTTGTGTGCTAATTGTTTCCTCTATTTACAGTCGTAAGGCAATGGGAGAGTTCTTGGGGGTTGATCCTGGATGCAGGCAGGTTTTTATCTAGTTTCTTTCCCCAAGTCAGTGTGGTTATGAACATTGTCTTGAAAGGCATTTTGCATCTTGTTAGGACTTAATGAAATAGCTTTGTAATACAACGGTTGGATATATATGTAATGCTGTTTGTTTAGGTTCTAGCATACTTCCATAAATTTGTAAACAAAGACTAGTTCATTAATGACGTTTTGTTAATGGTTAATGATTGTACTTCCTCTTTTTGCCCCTAATGTGAAGCTCTCTAATTTGCACTTTCGTCCCTTGAGAAACATAATTTTCATCGTATCCTTGCTCTGACAAAAGTTGGCACTTGATCTATTTGCCTTGATTCTTGCTGAACTATCGCAACGTTGAAGCTCAACTTAAACTTCCCAATCTTTCTATTATCTTGTGTGTATATATTTTTGAGGAATTTCAGTGGTTATAAGTTGTGAACGATTGACGATCTAACACGAAATCTTATACATGAATATAAGGTTGTAAAAGTTCACAATAAGAAGACAATGATTACACTGATTTCTGTTCATAAGCGGATCTTTCGGATTGTTTAACCTGAGAAACTCAATTTCAATCTCCTTTAGATAACGTTTTGATGGAGAAATATTCTTGTTGGGAGAAGAGAGGATTTATGCCTCATTTCCTTGCACTTAATGAAAATAATCATTCAGATTTCACTTATTGACAAGCCTAGCTTCTATCTCTTGCACACTTCCTTTAGATGACGTTTTGATGGAGAAAATATTGTTCATACGAATTAAAGAGAGGACTTTGGCCTTATTATTTTCTTGCACTTAATGAAAGTTTGAATCTTAAGCATTTAAATTTCAGTTATTGAGAAACTTTTCTATCTCTTGCACACTTTCTTGAGAAGTTTTGAGAGTTCGGAACCTAAATGACAGAAAATAGGGAAATGGGCCTAAATAATGGCAAAAAAGAAGAAGAAAAAAACAGTATCTAAACTATACATACTGCAGTTATTTCATGCGCTATAAGTCACTTGGCTAATGGCACTGTGTAACGGTTGTTAGCTCTACAGTGACTGACTGACCATATAGCGCATGAAATAACTGCGCTACACGTCCCTAGTAAATCTCCCAGCCCCATTTTGCTTGAATTTTTTAAACTAACAATTTTTTTTTTTAAATTTTGTTGTCTTTTCTTCTTGTTGATTAGTTAATCAGTTATTTGTTGTTTAGTTTATTGTTAGTTAGTAATTTTAAACAATTAATTATGAATTCGCCAAACGTCACAAGTTGACTTATAATTTCTCTTTCAATATGTAAGAACTTTTATTTTTCACTTTTAATTTAGAATGTCAAACAAATTATTAAAAAAACGAATGAGAAAACTTTAGATAATATTTTTTAATAAGAAATAGATACGCCAAAAATATAATATTTACTTTAAATTATACAAGTTAATTACATATATGCAACCATCAATGTGTCCCATAACCCTTATGCCTTGACTTATCTCTCAGATTAAGGGTAATGCCATCTCCACTACCCACATCATCATGATCATCTCCATCTTGCTTCCTCTTAATAGTAGGATGTTCTAAGCCATGATAACGGGCTGAGCACGTCTACTTTTTCTCTTCTTTGGATTGATTGGGATTGACTTCCTACGACAACTTGTATGTGCCACTTTCACAAGATGTGTGTTGACATTGTCGGGGTCAACAGGAGCATCGACATCATTAGAATCATCATTATAAGAGTCTGTAGGCGCTGAATGATAACCTACAAAAACATATAAAAATGAGTACTAATTCAAACTAATATTGAATGAATTAAATATTATTAAAAATTTAACATGTGCCTCG
Source organism: Jaltomata sinuosa (assembly GCA_003996215.1). Lineage (NCBI taxonomy): Eukaryota > Viridiplantae > Streptophyta > Magnoliopsida > Solanales > Solanaceae > Jaltomata > Jaltomata sinuosa. Next base: position 28,746 of record QJPP01003488.1, read on the forward strand.
TTAGGATCTTGAACAGGGTCCTGATCGGGGTTCGAAGGAAGCTCCAAAATTTAAGTTAAAAGTAAGTACTAAGTTACACTAATATTGAATGAAACAAAATTTATTAAAAATTTAACTTTCTTCATGAGTGGATCGTGGGCGGTCTACTCGGCGGTATCTTGGGCAGGGTACGTATGAAAGAAGCTATAAAACTTAATTTAAAAATAAGTACTAAGTTAAACTAATCAAACATATATTAAATGAATCAAATACTATTTAAAGTCTAACATGTGTTTCGAAGGGATTCTGGGCGGTCCACTAGACGATCTCATGGGCGGTGTCCTGATCGAGGTCCGAAGAAATCTACAAAATTTAAGTTAAAAGAGTATATAATTTAAACTAATATTGAACATATATTAAAAGAATTAAAAGTGTCCAGTGATGTTAGGTGAATTTATACTCTTTTTAGCCGTATTTTGCCCATGCTTATACTGTGGTTTGAGGATAATCTAGTTTAATACTCCTTACTTTTACTCAATTACATGATTTAGAGCTTATGGTAGGTGTTTTGTGCATTGTAGGTGAAAAGACCTTTAAATCAACTAAGTATGGAGCGAAAATTGGACGAGCTCGCAATGTCAGGCCAAAAGCGAAGCTCTGGAGCTCGCTAGGCGAAGAGGGATAAAAAATAACTCCCCGCTGAAGTTTACACCCTGTTGGGTTCAAGAGGAAGGAGAGACAGAGAGCCTCGTGGCGGCAGAGGCAAGGCGAAGCCCACTGCCTTGTGTCGCGAGGTAGGCCAGCCTTAGACACTCTAAGTCCTTTTTCAAACCTTCTCCCATTTTGATTTCGAGTCAAGAAAAAAATGGCTCGAATTGTACGATCCCTCCGTAACCCCAAAATAAAAGGAGTGGTCTCGTAGTTCTTGGCATGTGAAGATGCATTATTAGGTGCTCCATTTTATTTTTCCATTGAGGTCGAACCTTAACCTGTGCTTGAGAGATAGATGTCCATACACTGATAAGGGATGTATGGATTGTCACGCCCCGAGGCTACCCCCTAGACGCAACACGGTGCTTAGTGTCACAAGTAACCCCAAGCTAACCCATGGCATGACATATCTATAAAATTTCAATTAAAACATGCAGCGGAAGCTAAAAACAATTTAATATCTAAAGTAGAGAAAAGCCCAAAAATGTCTGAATATCTGAAATATATAGGAGAGTATAATGAAGTCTGAAAACAACACTAACAACTCAAGCTGCAGGTAGTCTATGTCTGAAAGCCTCTAACTGATATGAGTTGCTGGGACATGCCCCAAGCTAACTCTAACAAGACTGAAAATGGAAATAAGAAGACTGAAAAGTAAAGCATGTCTATCATCCTCGGACTGTGAGGACTCACCAATGAAGCTGCTGAGTACGGACTGAAAGTCGACTACGCACGGTCTCGATGCTGAGCGCCTAAACCTACATCATAAAATGATGTAGCACAAAAGTATGCGTCAGTACTTCGAATGTACTGAGCATGCGGGATATGGACTAAACTGAACAACATAATAATTGAACGTGGAAATGTATATACTGAAGCATAAACTTACAAGTAAGCTGAGATGCAATGAACAAATAAATATCATGAGTATATCACATGCTGAACTGAATAACTGAATATAAGGTCAATGCAACATGAGTCTGACTGTGGGAGACACTATTAACTGACATACCCCAAGTTGAGCTAACTATGGGGCTAACTATGGGGCCAACCTGTAACCCTGGATGGAAGGGTGTTCATACCTTGCCAAGGGTACGAACAAGTCTGACGTGGATCCACTAAACTGATGTGCACAAGGGACAAAGGTAACCAACCTAATTTGACAGCTGACCCTTTTCTGACCTACAATGGTGCCGTAGTTCTGGGACTTGGGGACTGCTACTAAAGGTCTCAGCCTAATCTGACAGCTAAGCCTTCATCCCCTCGTCCACTCGGTACTAAGTCTACTCCCAACTGAATGTAAGCAATAATACAGCTGTAATACTGGATAGCTCAAATACTGATAAATAACTGAGAATGCAACATACATATACCGAAGAATATGGCATTCGAATTCTAAAGCATGATTGTATGACTAGTCTGCCTAACAAGCATAACTCATAAAATTTTGGAATTAACACAAACTAGGGTTTCTGAGTCTTATACATGAACTATACTAAATCTCCAAGAAACGTGTATTTAATACCATAGAAATTATAGCAACTGAAGTACAATGAATCCCTAAGATTTAGGAATCCTAGGTCTGAACAATTCATGGAGAAGTTGAAAAACTGACTGAATTCTAGGGATCTAATGGGTGAAAGGAACCCACTAGTGAAATCCCACATACCTGGTGAAGAAACTACTAAAAAATCCTTGGGATTTTGGGGCTGAACTTGAAGAAGACCTCTGCTTGTTCTTGAGAGAAAACTGTCGCCCCTTTTGTTTCTTCTCTTTCTAAGTCTGATGATTTTAGGAGAATAGATATTTTAGGGTAATAATTGACTAATTTATTAGGCTTAGAGTAGTCAAAACACCGTAGCTTAGGCATTAAAAGACTTAGGAAAATTCTGGAATGCCCTTGAAAAATAAATAGAAAAGCTGCTGAAATTCGCGACTTAGGTTCCATGGATGGGTTCTACAGCTCGTGGAAAGTTCCACGGCTCGTGAAACCCTGTCGTGGTTTTCTGGTCCTGAAAGTTGAGCTACTGGAATGGGTTCCACGAGTTGGGTTCACGATTCGTGGAAACTTCCATGGGTCGTGGATCCCACTCGTGGTTCCTGGGCTAAAATCTCAAGGTTTCTGAAGATGGGTTCCACGAGTTGGGTTCACGACTCGTGGAAACTTCCACGGGTCATAGACCCCACTCGTGAACCCTGGGGACTTAATACTGGGCTACTGGAAATTGTTCCCACGACTTGGGTTCACGACTCGTGGATCCTTCCACGGGCCGTAGACCCCAATCGTGGTTCTTAGAGGAATCTTCAAGCTTTTGATTTAATTCCACGGGTCCAGTCCACGACTCGTGGAAACTTCCACGGGTCATGGAACCGACTCGTGATTCTGGTTGACAGTTGGAATTTTTTTATTTCTTCTGGTTTTCTGAGCTAAGTCTGGGCTTGAAAGTTTTAGGGTGTTACATAAATTCTCAAGAAGAGAGGAGCTGTGGTGTTTCCCCTCAGACCTCCCAGATCCCACGAGTGAATCAAAAGTTGGATCTATATTAGATCTCATCCGAATCGCCCCATCTATCCTCATGAGGAGGAGATTGGTTCAAACCCCGATTCGAATAGGTGGAATACCCCATGCTAATGTGCCTTGGATGATCCACATCTCAGGGTCAGGTGCCGATGTGCACATTGAACTATCCATGTGGCTGAGTGCCCTCACATCCCAAGCACAATGACACAATTATCAGGGGCGAGCTCTAGGCCAAATTTTGGCCCTTTTTATCTCGACTTGGTTGGCCCTCCTAGATGTTTTTAAATGTTATAAATACACATAGTTATTTTTAGGGGAGGATGAACGTATTAGGAGCACAAAGCAATATTGGAAGCGAACTATTACTACGGTTACTTCTTCATCCTTTACTTAGCTATTTTTCTTACTTGTTTACGAATTCTAGCTTTTGTAACAGGATTATGAGTGGCTAAAAGCCCTCTATTTAGGGTTATGGCTATTATATGAACATCATATTGTATTAATCGATTGTTATTGTGAATTCTACCATCTATTTCTTATTTTCTTAATCTTATGCTTACTATTTTGTGGTTTCGCAACTCATAAGATAAATGGATAATTCCTAGTAAAATCCGAGAGAAGAAAGCTAGGAATAGGATGTGGGTTAATAGGAGTAGGGTTGGTCTGTGGACGGATTAACGGCTAGGACGGAGACGTACTTCATTTTCCCTAGTTGGATCAAATATAAGATGATATATTCATTTTCCCTAGTTGGCTAAAATATAAGATGATATATAAATGCATTCAGACTGGTTTACCATATTTCCACTTAACAATGTAGTTAGGAGGCTAATCTGGGTACAAAGTTAGAGGCTCGAGAACCATAACTATATTATCAATCTTGTGACTCCGCAAGTCAGTAGATATCTTAATAATGCTTAACAACAGTAAATAAATATGATGGAATTATGTAAGTACCATAGCCCTAGGCTCTAATAACTTCGTGAACAACTCATACGATCTCATTATCATTTACTTATATTGTTTTAGTCATAATTAATAGATTAATCGAATCAACCAACCCTCCTGAACTAAATAACACTTATTCTCATAAGGATAGTACTTAAATCAGTAGCTTGTGAACAACTAAGTCCCTGTGGGATTGATAAACCTAATTGTCTCGATAATCACTTATTACTTGCGATGACGTACACTTGCGTGTGTGTTGAGAGGACAATAACTTTTTGACGCCGTTATCAGGGACTTAAAGTATTGACAAACTTAAAATTTTCTATTATTCCTATTTTTACAAGTGTTAACAACTTGGTCTTAGCTGTGTTATTGTAGGTGACAGGTGTACACAAAGTTTTGACAAAGAAGCAGAACTTACTAAAATCGGAGAGAACCTAAATCCATTCCATTCAGAACTCGAAAGGTTCTTCCATCAAAGGTTGAGGGAGTAAGCTGTGTTGCTAGCACAAAGAAACCAACCTCTTGCGGTAATGACTGATGACCCACTAGTAGTAGTGGAAAACCCACCACCAGCCCCAATAGTAGTACACAAAATGGCAGTCCCACTCGCAGGAAACGTTAATTCCAGTATTGTAAAGCCTAACATTATTGGAAGATGGCAACTGAAGCAGAATATGATGCAATTATTGCACTTAAGTGGGCAATTCACAGGTCTACCATATGAGGATCCGCGGGTTCATCTCCAAAATTTTTTGGAGATTGTAGACATTTATATCACACAGGTGTCTCTCACCCTTTCCTATTCTCACTTTTAGGGGAAGCCAATAGATGGATAAAAGTTGAACCTCCCAACTCTATCACTTTATGGACTGACTTAGCCCAGAAATTCATCACAAGATTCTTTCCATATTGAAAGATGGCTAAATTAAGAAGTGAAATATTGGGGTTCAGAAAAAAGAAAGGAGAAGGCTTTCCCCAAGCATAAGAATATTTCAAGATGTAATTGCTGAGTTGTCCCCATCAACATCAGAATAAGGAAGGTATAGATCATACTTTTATCAAAAGTTTAGATATTCACTCTAAGTTTTTTCTTGATTCAGGTGTAAGTAAACAGGCACTTGAGAAAACATATGATGAACTGGTGCTACTCTTAAGCAGGTTGGCAGCTAGTAATCCTGAATGGATCGGTGAGTCAAATAGAGGTATAGTGAAAAAGGCAACATGAATGCTAGAAGTGGATAGGATAACTAGCATACAAGCACAAATCGCAACAATGAACAACAATTTTAGTCAGTTGAACAAACTCTTGATGGGTCAGGCTCAAATGCAAAGTCATGTTCAGCAGGTGCAACAAGGTCAGTTATTTTGTGAGGTTTGTGAAGGTAACATATAGCGAATGTGTGCAGAGCTAATCCAGATTCCGTCTACTTTATGGTCAACGTAGGTAGAGGTAGACAAAATAGGAACTTCAAAAACTCTTATAATCTGAGTTGGAGGAACCACCCTAAAGTCTGTTGGGGTGGTAATTAGAATTAGATCTAAGACAGACCACATGGACAACAATATGGGTATTAGCAGAACTAAGGTAATTCAATTCAGGGTCAGTTAGATGAGATCAAAGAGCTGATAAAAATATTAGTGTGATGAGTAGCAGAAGTAATCAGCTATTGCAAAAAATAATGACTTGACGATCCATAATCTTCAAAGACATATGGGTCAGATTTTCGAGGCTCAAAACACTAGACCCAAGGAGGTTTACCTAACAACGTATACCCGAACCGAAAATAGGTTAATGTTGTAACTACATGAAGTGGTAAAGATTTGGCGAAAGAGCACTAGTAAAATTGGTTAATGAAATAATTGATAAAGAAGCACCGAGGCGCTATAAGAAAGAGTAGTGAAGCAGCCTACACCACTAGCTACTAGACCCCCTCCTCCATTCTCATAGAAGCATATCAAAGAAAGAAAGGAGGCAATTTTTTCAAAATTCTTCAATCTACTAAAGCAAGTAACTATTAATGTACCTCTTGTTGATATATTGTAGGGCATGGCCCAATACGCAAAGTATTTAAAGGATGTAGTGGCCAATAAAAGAAAACTGACAGAGCATGCGACAGTAGCCATGATAGAGCATTGCTATTCTCGGATCCAAAATAGATTGCCGACGAAGTTGAAAGACACTGGAAGTTTCACTATTAAAATTTCCATTGGGCACATGTAATGGCCAAAGAACTATGTGACTTGGGAGCCAACATCAATTTGAACCCTTGTAACTATATAAGAAGATGGGGTTGGACAGTCCCTGACCCACTACTATTGTATTGCAACTGGCATACAGGTCTTTGGCTAAACAAGAAGGCATTGTGGAGGATGTGTTAGTGCAAGTATAATCCTTGATCTTTCCGGTAAATTTCGTACTCCTTGACTTTGAGCCTGATCCAAAAATCTCATTTATTTTGGGGTGTTCATTCTTAGCTACAAGCAAAGCACTGATTAATGTGGCATCTGGCCAACTTACTATGCGAGCACATTACAAGGTGGAATTGTTCGATGTGTATAATGTGTCAAAGTGGCTAGTGTTCTATGTAGAAGTAGAGTAGTTAGATAGGTAGGGAGTAATCCTAAATATAATACAATCCCTTAAGACCAAATTGAGAGGGACCTCAAGGATAAAGGATTGTTTTGAAACCAACGGGAGAGCAACCCTATTCAGCACATGAGGAATTCTATGAGAGTATGTGCACAACATAGGAATGCAATGACTTCTGACAAAGAACTAAAGCTGCAAATGTTTATACATTCTATCACAGGTGAAGCCAATATATGGTACTAAATCATACCACCTAACGTAATTGACATATGGCCTGGACTGGTATACTTATTCATGTATGAGTGGCGCTTAGTGGCACGAAGGACAAAGACCATAAGAAACATTCTCTACTTCGGCAGTTGGAAGGAGAACTCTTATTGGAGGCATGAGAAAGGTTCAAACAATTGTTGGTACCTCTAGATCATGGGCTTCATAAGGATATATTACTTGATACATTCTATCATGCCCTTGATCCGATGAACGAATCTATAGCCAATGCAATGGTAAGAGAATGCTTAAATATTGTCACATATGCTGAAACCACTAAGTTAGTAAATGACGTGCCTAGACACAGTCAAGTCTGGAACTCCAAGTTAAGAAGGTTAATGAAAGGAGTTCAAAGAGGCAGAGATAAACTGATGAGGTGTGATCATTGTGGATATCTATATGACCTAGACCATCGCTATAAAGCCAACTAATAAGGCTAATGCTTTCATGCTGCGATATTAAATCAAGCACTTCGCAAGAGGCAACCTGTGTCTTGTAAAATATTTCCTATTTTTAATTGATTTTTCTTATTTTACTATTTTTAGCCAAAAAAATAAAAAAACACAAAAAGATGTCTTGCCGTGACCTTAACTAAGGCTCTGGATGGGTGGCAACCCACCACTAATCGTGTTTATTATGACTATGTGTAGGTATGGGGTTCAAAAAAATCACAAAATAGAGCCGAGGATGAGTACACAAAAAACACCCTAAATGGGTAAGCTGGAACATCTCACCACGCAAGGGCCCTACCTTGGCAACATGTCTCTCTATGCAAGTGTCCTTGCCAGAAGATACAGGGACCCCAAATGGTCCCCACGTCCCATTCCCACTTTTTAAACCCCCCAAAAATGCTTTTGTTCTTCTTTCTTCTTCCCTCTGCCCGAAATACTCCCTCATCCTCTGTTAAAGTTTCAAGAATTTTCCCCAAGGTACAATAAAGCTTTAAAGTAGTAAATTTCTTGTAAATTTCTTCACTATTTCATGCTTAATCCACTACTCAACTTCCCCATTATGTTTATTTCAAATTTCTATTGTGATTATTGACAAAAAGCTTCAATCTTTGAAATTAATAGCATTAGTTTATTTTAGTATAGTGTGGCTTATTGTAATACCCCATACCTTTAAATATATCTACGACTAAGGTAATGTCGAAAGATTTATTTAAACATGTGAAAATGAGGGCGAATTTGAGCCAAAGTCTAAGTATCCAATTATACTAAAGTGGAAAATATAGTTTGAGGGAATGAGACTTGAAAAGACAATTAAAGTTCGGAACAAGAAAATCACCTACTTGGTAGAGCTATGTGCTTCACCTACTAACGTAAACGTCCTATGTGTTTGGACTTTCTATGTGGTTAAGTTATTTATTTGATGCCCTACTTGCTTGAGATACTTGTATATGTAGCCTACATTAAATGGAAAGAATAAGGAAATAAGGCCGAACAATTTAAAAGATTTTAGGCCCAAAACTTCAAAAAGATACCAAGTAGGTGGATCACCTACTTTGATTTCTTTTTGGCCCAAATTGAAACTAAATGAAAGAGTGAGATGGGTAAAAGGGTCAAGGCCCAAGACCCATTTGAAATTAGACAATATATATCCATATATTCAGCTATTTTTTTTAGAATTTTTCACAAGATAAACAAGAACAAAATTTCTCTCTCTCTCTCTCTCTCTCTCTCTCTTTTAGCTCTTTTTGACAACCCTCGTTTCCTCCTTAGGATTCTTGAGTTATTCCTCTTGGTTCTCAATATTCAAGGTAAGTTTTTCTATACTTTCTCATGGTTTTTATATGGAAAATATGGTGGATAGAAGTTTCACACATTGGTGGAGTTTGGGCAGCTTTTGTGAGAAAGAAGCTCCTTGACAACCTCTTTTTGTGTTATATTGTCTTAAAGTATTTTCTTCTTGTTGTAAGGTTCTATTTTTGGAGAAACATTTTTGGTATTGCAGAATTCAAGTTAAGAGTTAAAATTTACAGAAAAATCAATGTAAAGTTCTTCTCCACCACCCCTTATTGTATATGAAAAGAAAAAGGTGATTCTAGACGTAATTATTGTATGAACTCATGGGATGGTGATCGAAAGCCATGAGTTAGAGTTATTCTAATTTTGTTAGACTATTTTGGGGTTGTATTATATGTGTTTTTGTATTTGTTTGTTGGAAACCTCATAGTTGGAGTTGGTTTTGGTTGTTTTGGGATTGAAATAAGAGGATATGGCGATACACCAAGTTTTTTAAATATTGTGCGGGCATGCTGCCCGTTTGATTATGGCGGACTATTTTGCAAGCTTCACATGGTTATTAGCTGCTATAAATATGTACAAGATATGTCTAACTTATGTTTCTAGTAAGAGAACAAAAGTAGAAAGAATCATAAGTATAAAGAGAGTCCGACGAGCAAGTCGCTTGCCTAATTTCTATAAAATACAAATGAAGACACATATATAGCTTTGATGACTATGTAAACACTTTGACTCGTAAAGTATTTTACGCCCAAATTACACCTTCTTTTAGAAGCGTAAGTGGTCGCTGTTCAAATATAGAACCCAACAAAGGTTGGGGTCGATCCCACAGGGAATATGGTAGGACTATGGTTGATTAGTTTTTACTCGTGCTCTTAGTCATTTATTTCCCTCGAAAGGTTTTTTTAAAGAACAAGTAGTAATTATAAATAGAATTTAGACAAGTAACACGTAACAGTTTTAAGAGTTGTAATCAATGGGAGAGATAACTAGGGTAACGTTTCCCATAAGATCATAACTTAGTAAGACGTTGTGCTTAGTTAACTAGCTTGGTGCTTAGTATGCATAATCGGTAAGTTAGGTTCACCTAAATCCTTGGTCCGACAGATAGATGAATTTCACCACACGCTTTGGTCCGGTCGTGGGCTAACCCTTACCCTGGATCCCAGATTAGCTATTCCCAAATAAGGTCAAGCTATTATAGCCTCAAATCTCCGTCGTTGAATAACCCTTTTCCCATCTGTTACCTTCTTGGTTCGGCAAGTAAGGATAAGGCGATTTCTAACATTGCGCACCATTAAAAAGTAATCAAAACGAAGGGAAGAACAATACATGCATAAACACCGCCCTAGAATTACCAAGTACTTTACCTACTTCGTTAATCCTTCATGGTTCCCACAACCCTAGTTGTGGATTTAGCTACTCATGTTCATAAGTAAACAATCAGAAGTTATTGATGCGTTCATGATCATATACTTACAATAAGAAGTAAAGAAATCCATAAACTTGAATAGATGAAGATGGAAGTAAGAACAATGAACTATGAATGTGTATAACTCTCAAAACCAAGAATAAACCAATATCACAATGTTTTCAATGTGTTTCCTACAAAATATCGCCCCTGACATGTAAAAGAAAACCTAGGAAAAGTATTTATAGACAATGGAAATCCTGTCCTAACAAAACTAGGAAACTGAACTCGGCAGGGAGCATGAATTGGATGATGACCCGTTATTCCAAATGACAATTTATGGTCTTCTAAGGTTAACTGTGGTCTTGGCTGGTCAACATCTTCTGTCATGACAAACTACGAGTGGAACCACGAGTCGTACTCTCGATATACGGTTCGTCTCCTGACTCATGGTTTCTTGGTCCTTTGTTGTGCCTTCTCTAATCACTGACCACGAGTCCAACAGGACGGGTCATACTTTGAAAGTACGGTTCATACAATGAGTCGTGCTTCCTGCTCTTGCTTTTGTACATCTGCAGTTCCTCCGGTCTATGAGTCGACAAGACGGGTTGTGGTTTGAAACCATGACTCATAGACTGAGTCATACTTTTCATCCATACTTGCATAATTTCTGAACTTTGGTGTACGAGTCAACAGGACGGGTCCATAGTTCAGAACCACGGACCGCCATGTCATCCATCATCTCTGTATCCGTCTCTTTTCAGTTCAATTTCCAGTACTTTGGCTCTGAGTCCATTCTCCTGTACACTTAACAAAAAAACATCAAATGTAACAATAAAATGCTAAAGAACTAGCAATAATCCGAAGTGTTAAGCATCGAAAGTTTCATAATTCTACGACACATCAATACCCTCAACTTAAGACTGTTGCTTGTCCTCAAGCGACAATAGAAAACCATCCTAAAACAATGCTTTAGCAAAAGGGAAACTAAGGAATACTACAGTCATATGGTTTGGCATTCAGCTCACAACAAATAACCCCTTTATTTTTGATACAAAACAAGTGCACAAGTCCGGACATCAAGACAACACAGAAGGATCCATGGACGACATTATGCTATCAACATATGACTTAGCATACACATTGGAGACTCACTCTAATAGCCAACAGTGAATGCGCCTCTAATGCCCTCACCACAAGGAAGTCCCACTCACTCAATAGTAGATTTAATATCTGGGACTGAACTAGAACACTAACATTCTCAAAGATGTTCAAACAATGCATGCACAATACCATAGGCTTGCCCTTATTTTCTATGCCTCAGTTTTCGAACAGTTAGGTTAGGATCACTATAGGACTTTTACTCGGCTTGTAACGTCCTCTCAGGGACGGGTATGGTAGATATGGAAAATAGTGACTAAACCCTCCTTGACACTACACTATGTTTCTTCCATTTTTCTAGACCAACTCTATTCTTTCCTCCCTTTTTCTCCCCTTTTATTCCTTCTTTTTCATCAACTGACGGGTGCGGCTTTCTTTTCAGGCTTAACTTTTTTTCTTCTTCTTTTCTTTTCTTTTTCTTTTTAAACATCTATGCCACACCCACTATTATCTCTTTTTATTACTACCTCTTCTTTTCATACCCCATCTTTCGTACTTACCTCCATAGTAGCCACCCTCAACTTAGGCGATTTGCCTAAGTTGAGGTACCTAATGTCCAAGGAGGGACCAGGGCCAAACTGAATGTTCATAGAAAATAGGGAAGGCGATTAGGCTAAACAATAAAAAGGTCAATTTAGTCTCAAAATCAGGGATCAAAGGGTATTCAAATCATTTGGATGATCATTTAGGCTAAAGTGGACTATTTCAAAAATGGCCTATGATCCTTTCCGAACCAACAATCCTACAACCTAGGCAAGACTAACCAGGCAAGTTCTAGATTGTCACACAATGCACGAATAGTACAAATTTCCCTCACACACACATGGCACAAAGTACAACAATCACATGCTAACTATCAGGTTCATACTCTAGCTTAAGCTATTCATCAGATTGATTAACACAATGACATGCACGGATCCATAATGGTCAGTCTATCAAAAATAGATAATCTCATATCACACAAAATTTGGAGGGGTCTCCATTTTTCACTCAAAATCAATTTCAAAATCATACCATAGACTGCACTAAGTTCCTTTTCTTCTTTCACTACACACAACCTATACTAAACTTTCCGATTCAACAAAAATTAAAAAATCCTTAGGGAAAGAACACAGACAAGAAAACTGCAAGGACGCGGGTATCATTTAGATACCCTCATGGGTTGCCTCCCATGCAACGCCTGATTTAACATCGCGACATAACGTGGGTGTTTTGGCTACTTAGACTTCACCAAAACACTCTACAAAATAACCCAAATGACCAAGCTGCCCCCACCCTATTAAGAAAGATTATGCATTGTCCCCAATTCACTAGAAAAATAGTAGAACGAGGGATATAAGGAATACCTTTGGCACCTAGGCACGATCATTGGGTGTAGTAGTAGCCGGGCCCACTGGATTGGTGTCTGCAGTCTTATCTCCAACAGAGGCTGCCTCGGTAGACCTCTCAATAACATCACCAGCTGCCCGAGCAATATCATCACCATGAACTCCCATAGTGGGGTCTAAAGAAGTTTCCTCTGTGGCATCCGCAACACCACTTCTCGAGCCACCCATACTATTAAAATCAACACGAATTTTCTGGATATCTCAGGACTCTTTAAGCACAACTGCTTCTCTTTTCTGCCTTTTCTTCTCAGCTTTGTCCTCTTTGCGTTTTAATGATTTTGGGCTCAATGGGGCATCCTCATCCTGAACCTTTTTATCTCTTTTCTTTATTTTTTTTGTAGGTTCGGGGTCAGTTTCAGTAGCTCTGGTTGATTCACAAGGAGGGGAATGTGCAAGCAAGTTAATGAAATCATCCTCCATACCCCTATATGTTGGAATCTCAATATGAAGGGTGATCGGCACCTGCTGCTTTTGGATGGCATCAATATCTGCTCGGGACTTTGCAAGCTCGGTCAGAATAGCAGTAAGGTTCGGAACAGTCAGATTCCAAAGCTTGTCATTCACCCTGATTTCTATGTTGTCCAATCATTCATTGAGATTATCAATCAATTTCTAGATTTGAGCAATAACATCAGCTATTTCTCTGCGGATTAGTGGCTTCACAGAGTTTGAGAACCTCTTAATTTGTTCATCCGCATGAATGGCTGCTTTAGCAACCTTACTAAAAATCTGGTTGGTGAAGAAATAGGATGTCCCTTGCTCATTGGATGGAGAGGGCTGAGCAGATGAGGACGTGCCAGGTTCTGTAGTAGAGGGAGAAGAAGTAGGTGCATCATGCTCGTCAAACACAACCAAGGCATCAGGCGGCAAATCTCCACTAGGCTTGTGGAAAATAGTACTCCTGCACACTGCTGAATGAGCCCTCTCCCTTGCCACAGGGTTTGTTGTATCCTGAATAAGAGTTATGTATTGGAAACTAGTCGCTTGCAAGAGCCGATCTACTTCTACCATCTCGGGCACCTTAGCTGCCTGTCATAGCTGAGTGACCAGGCAAGGGTATGGAATGGATGTGGACGGCCACAACACTCATTCTTTGAGTTCTTCTGCAATGAAGCGGGTAATAATAATATCATATCTGGACATAATGGCTGCAACCAAGATGGCCTGGTATGGAGTGAGTGTATTTTCTGCCAAAGTTGGTACCAACCGATGTCTAACCACAGACCTCCAAAACTTTCCAGCCAAGCTCAACGATGATTTGGTGATCATTACAATGTTTGCTGTCAACCATGGTGGATTCTCATCAGTGATAATTGAGGCAATCCATTTTAAAGGTGTTTTCTTTTGTCTGAACCAGTCTAAACGGGCATCCAAATCCGACTGAGCTACTGGTGCTATAAAATTTGGGCCATAAATGAAATGCTGAATGGTGCGCTCTGAGATGTCGACTCAGAACCCCCTTACTTGCACTCTCTCCAAGGCCGTCTGCGACTTCAGACTCTTACCTTTTTCACATATATTATTCAATATAGCCGCATATGCCGCATAAAACTCACGGACTAGTACCGGGTTATATGGACCACCCGACCAACTCATCCACTAGAATCTATAATGATCATACAGTTCCTTAATATCGGCCATGTCATTTAATACAAAAAATCTAATCTCCACCTCTTCATGGATGCTACGCCTTGGGTGCCCTTTCTCATTCAAGGCCAAGCCTTCATGGTAAAACTAGGAAGTACTCTCAATAGCCCATCGTACCCTATCCCACACTCAGTGGTTTTGCATCTAAAAGTAGGGGGAGCTACGGGGATGGACTCATTAACTTGCGGCTCTGTTGCAGAAGGAGCCTCTTAGCCTGATTTGCTAGCATTTTCACTATTACTCGGGCTAGCACTTTCAGAGTCTAACTCTGACCCTTCATCTTTGTTGCTGTCCGAAGCTATGGCATCTGTAGGTTCATACTCATCTCTACCGCTCTCCTGAGGTGATGAATCAGACTCACCCTCTCCCTCTTCAGACTAGGGAGGGGTGGCCTTTGGTTGCTGCCTAGTGGTCCAAGGTACTGCTTATGGATTAGAGTCTATAGCATAAACCTCCTCGGATCCACTTTCTTCTGACTTAGAGGATTCATCTCGAATTTGTTGTTTCTTTCTGATCTCAGCCTCTAAGTCTTTTATTGCGACCTGCTTTTGGGTATTCTTTGGTGGCATGGTACCTGCAGGGTGGAATTCATTAGCACAGATAATCAAGTACAAAACAGAAGTATACTGCTGCAGGCATAGACTAGGGGTTGGTCTATGACCCGTAAAACCAGAGTATGGTTCGTGAACCAATTCGTGTTCCAGGAATTCTTTTCAGTATCAGGGACTATGGATCAGTTGACGGACCGTGGTTTAGAAGCACGAGTCCATTCTGTGAGTCGTACTTTATATTCAGAGCATGATCAATATTTCACCATTTTGGTTCAGTGACCAGGAGACATATGACGGGCCGTAATTTAGAATTACGGTCCGTCTTATGAGTCATGGTTCATTTCTCAGAGGTTATATGTGAATAAACCAATAGTATGAGTGGGATTACGATCCATGACTTGAATTAAGATCCGTCAACTTACTCGTAATTACTGGGCAACATGGTTTCTTTGATAAAAAATTCCCTCCTTCTTAGTTTTAAACCATTTGATTAATTTTATCACTTTACACTTCATGTTTGTGCCTACTACACACTGCAGATCTATCATATTCATCTAGGGTTCTGTAATTTCGAGTTTTAGTCACAGTCGGGGCCCTAATCCTTAGTTTAATCCAAGAATGGGAGAACTTAGAGTGCGGAAGGAAAACTTACCTTTTGATGATCAACTCTCTCTTCACAAAAACCAGAACAAAGTGATGGATTTTGAGCATGTAGTAGTTAGATTTACTTATTTAGATTTAGGGAAGAGTTTGAGTTGATTTAGGAGTGAAGGAAGGAGAATTTCGATTCTTTCCTTTTTGTAACAATGGCGGTTACCTATTATGGAGGGGAAGAGAAAGAAATGAGCTGGGTCAGGTCTTAATTTTTAAAATATGAGCTGACCCGCGACCCAGCTTGCTTACTGTACCTGGGACCGATGAGTTAAAACTACGGTCCATTATTCTGAATGACGATCTATAGTCTAACTTGTGGTTCTGTGCTTTGACCTTACCAGCTACCAGGAATGATGACTCAGTTGATGGACCGTGGTTCAGAACCACAGACCGTCTTATTAGTCATATTTGTAATCATCAGAGGCTTATCAACATTTTTCTCTAGGGATCACACATTGGTATATGGTCCATCTTTTGGAAGCACGGACCATCCTGTCGAGTCATTGTCTGCCTTTTAAGAGACCTATCAATTATTCTCCAGGAACCATGAGTTAGTTTATGGTTCGTCGTTCCAAAGAATGGACTGTGAACTCATTCGTGATTTCTGGGGGTTCCTGCACTAGTATTCTTTCCTTTTCACCTGCACATAAAACAAACATTAGTCTTGGGTTGCCTCCCAAGTAGCGCCTGATTTAATGTCACGGCATGACACTTGTTACTTGACTACTCATACTTCATCAAGTTTCCTCATGGGTTGCCTCCTATGCAGTGCCTGGTTTAACGTTGTGGCATGATGCAAGTTGCTTGATTACTCAGACTTCATCAAGCTCCTTGGGTGGGATGAATTCATCAAGGCTCCAGGCTTCAATTGTTTTGAGCTCCTCTGTTGTGCCAAAATAAGCTTTAATCCGCTATCCATTAGCCTTGAACCTTTTTCCTTCATGATTTTCAAGTTCAATGGCCCCGTGAGGAAACACTTGTACCACCTTGAAAGGTTCAATCCACTTGGACTTCAACATGCCGGGAAACAAGCGAAGTCTTGAATTGAAGAGCAGGACCAAGTCACCTGGCTGGAAGTTTCTCTTTTCTATCTTCCAGTCATGATACAATTTCGTCCTCTCCTTATATAAGGCTGAACTCTCACATGCATTCAGGCGGAACTCATCCAACTCATTCAATTGCCCAAGCTGCTGCAATGATGCCTCAGACCAATCTAAGTTCAGTTTTTTCAATGCCCACATGGCCTTATGCTCTAACTCAACCAGAAGATGGCACGCCTTACAGAACACAAGATGATATGGTGACATACCTATTGGGGTCTTGAATGCAGTTTGGTACGCCCACAAAGCATCATCTAACTTCTGCGACCAATCCTTTCTGTTGGCATTGACCGTCTTAGACAGGATTGACTTGATTTTGTGGTTGGAGACTTCCACTTGCCCACTAGTCTGGGGATGATAGGGGGTTGCAACATTGTGCTTCACTCCATATTTCTCTAGTAAAGCCTGAAACAGCTTGTTGCAAAAGTGCTTGCCTCCATCACTAATGATTGTCCTTGGTGTACTGAATCTTGAGAAGATGTTCTTTTTCTAGAATGCTGTGACACACTTACCCTCATTACTGGGAAGCGCAACCGCCTCCACCCATTTTGATACATAGTCAACAACCACCAATATGTACCAATTTCTATTATACAACACAAATGGATCCATGAAGTCAATACCCCAAACGTCGAATAGCTCAATCACAAGGATGGGATTAAGAGGAAGCTCATGTCTCCTTGATATACCTCCTTCTCTTTGACACCTACTGCAAGCTTTAGCGAACTCATGGGCGTTTTTATGAATAGTCAGCCAATAGTAGCCGCATTGAAAAATCTTGTGTGTGGTCCGGATACCACTATGGTGTCCCCAACAGGGGATGAATGGCAAGACTCTAGTATCTCCATCATCTCAGCTTCAGGCATACATCTACGGATCATAGTATTAGCACACACATGGAACAAGAATGGCTCTTCCCAGAAGTATTTGTTGACATCTGTCACGACCCGATTTCTCAAGTCATAATGGCACCTACCATCCCCAGTAGGCGAACCAATTTCCATAGACCAGAACGGTTAGTAATGGGCTACTACCTAATCAAAACGCACCAGCAAGCAGAAATAAGCAAAAGCAAAACTCGAATATAAATACATAAAGGAAACTACACCAACCCCAAGACTTGGTATCAATAGTACAGAAGCTTCTAATAGGATAAAGTGCTAGTAGTAACAAAATACAACATAAATTGCCTCCGAAAGTACAAGGAGCAACAGTACAACAGATGAGATGTAGACAAGCCCCGACCGTCAGGCGCTCACCCTAGTCTCAAAGATCCAAAAGCTGCACGAGTCTCTAACGTGATCAACGGCGAAAGCTCAGCTAATATCTGCACAAAAAAGTGCAGAAGTGTAGTATGAGCACCAAAACCACGGGTACTCAATAGGTATCATAGGCCGACTGAGCGCATATAAGATATAAAAGCAGTAAGTAACAGATAGCAAGAAAGTAGTCACTGAGGCAATAAGCAAGGAACAAGGAGCTAGCACAGATCATCCATAACTAAGAGCTTCAAGTAACAATGCTAGCACAGAGATACAATTACACAGAATCACAGGTGAAGGAAAGGAGAACGCACCTGGAGTCCTTGCACAACAATATAAGTAAGTAGAGAGAGAGTTGATAAAATAGCGGTATACCGGTAACCTCAAGTGGAAGGAAAAGACGGAGAGCAGTCTAACATACTGAAAATGGAATCAACCAGTATAAGGAAATCATAACACCAATCCAATCATATGATAGCATAACCAAGGAATCACCTCACAAGTACAACCCTAGGATAAAATAACTAGGCCACAATAACCGAGAGATACCACTCAGCTTCCCACAAGAATAGAACCAGAGTCTCACACTCTGCTCAGAAGGCCACAGAAAAGTGCCTCAATAAGATAGGACTCCAAAGCCCTCTCAATAATCAAAAATCCCACAACCAAAGCCTCAACAGGCTAGCCATCACTAATCTTTCAAGAACCGGGTGCCAAGACAAGCTCTAAGTAAAAACAAGAGTAAATATAGTCTACCTACAGTCCCAACGGTCGCCCATACAACCGAGGAACACAATCAAGTGAAAGCAAACCCTCCAGCATCCCATACTACTGGAGCGTACACTGAACACACAACAAACAAGGGTGGAATCCAATGCAGGATATGATATGATATGAAATAGAACCTCTGTATGTACCTCCTCCGGTACCAATTGGGCCCAGCATGCAGGTTCCATGGAAGGACTCAGCCTGTATACCTCTACTCCACCGTATACCCTTCCCTGCGGTGCACGCAGCCCGAAGCCCAAGGCCCAGAGCGGCAAGGTCCATGGAGGTCCCCGACCCCATACTAAAACTCAGTATCAAGATATGTCATCCGGAAGCAAGTCCGGGATCAAGATAGAGACCCAGTCTCAAGTATGCATGCCCAGACCCTGTCCAGGACTAAAGTAGTAGAAAATGCCTCAAAAACCCCTCCAAAGGTGCCCAGGCGTAATTGGGTCTAAAACTGTAGTAAATCAAGTCTAGTGCTCCGCCCTGCAGAGACTAGTATCAGTAATAAAATTAAGTCTGGTGCTCTGCCCCGCAGAGACTAGTATCAGTAATAAAATCAAGTCTGGTGCTCTTCCCCACAGAGACTAGTACCAGTAATAAAATCAGTGCGAAAACATCCAGAAATCCCCTTTTCTATCAACAACAGTACCAAAAATGGGCCCCCAGGGCCATGCAAATTTAGGAAAATTGTCAGTAGTGGCTCACAACCAAAACGGTAGTAAAACATGCAGGGGAAAACCTTTTTCATGGATGATATGCTCACACACAAATATAAAAGTAGCCCAACGGCTCACAAAAAATCCTATCAACCCTGCACAGGCCCAATAGCTACTCAACAGACATAACTAGCCTATAAGGATAATCTCTATGTCCGGGACTCGCGGACATTCCCAAATAGCCCACCATCTATATTCCAGAGTCAATACAAGGCACACAGGACCACAAAGGTAATATACATTACTACGCGAATACTACAAACAACGTATGAAATAGACGGACGAAAGGCGGACAAGGTCTGGGGTACCAACCTATAACAACCCATCCAAGGATGCTAATTAATGCAGTTATAGCCTATATACACAGAGTCTAGATAGGGGAAAACCATAACCTACCTGTCATCCGATGACTAGATGCGGGAACGGCATCGTCCAGACTCGAACAACTCCAGGAAGCTTTGAATCACATAAAACAAATACTTTCAACTGAAGCCCCAAAGCGTCTCTATGAAGCCTGACCAACCAAGGTAATGGAACAATTGCTAGAATTGACAAGACTGCAAGAACGAGCCATAGCCAATTGATAAGGTGTTAATGTCACACTCGCGACCAGCCAACTCCAAAGCGTAAAAATGAGGCCAATAACAATAACAAATGGCAGCTAAATCAAACAACAATACGTTAACCACATCTCAAAGGAGCGACGAGCTCCCGAGGCACTATTTCAAGGCGTACTTCATGTCATTCATTCCAATAACTATCGTACGTGACTCCAATAAGAATCACACCAAATCTCAGTACCTCCAACACCTTAACACCATCAACATACAACAATAACAACCCAATTTAATATGACAAAGGGGCTGCCCAGAGCCACAGATCCAAAATACCACTTCGTGGGTCTGAAATCCATAAAACAATACTAGAACATATAATAACGAAGGAGGGTCATAGGAGGAAGGTTACCTCAACAAAAATCTTTGAAATACCAAGCTAAACATGCTGTTATAAGGACCCACCATGAGCTGTAACAATATACGGCAAGAAAACACGACAAACATGCCGATAACGATAAGTTCTCCTTGGAATTGATTCTAAAGCTCAAATTAAGAATGAGTCGAGAATTTAGAACCCTTACCTTCCGATAATCAAATGATAATAGCATAAAATTATCAGTTCCACGAACTGCCTCCTTGCAGTAGCAACAAACGTATCCAAATCCAACAAGAAACTACTACAAGTTATCGAAAAATACAACTTTTCATGACTAGAAGCTTAGAATCTTGATTCAACAAATAGATAAGTGTACGGGATCCATACCTCGCCAATATAACTCCGTAGCTACTGCCAAATACTCAGAAAACACCTGCTAGATTGCTGCATCAACACCCACGAAGATACGCCATGAAATCGACGGGGAAAACTATACCAAAATGACGAGCTCGCGACGTAGAGCAACTTCCGTTAAACTTCCGAATTGAAAGGATCAAAGTCCATCGATTATTTATGGACTCTCCCTCTGATTTTCTAAGAATTTTGGGTGAAAAATATGGGTTAAAACGAAGGAGAAATCAGATTTTATAAGCTGAACCGACTTAGGACGTAGGCCCCACCTTGACGTGTCTGCTTGCGAGTCTTACTAAAATGTGAATATCTATCTATTCTGAAATCGTATGGATGAACGGTTTAGTGAGTTGGAAACTAGATTCGTAGACCTTCGATTTGGTATATTGGGGGCCCACTAACTCTTTATAGATAGGGAGAAACACCCCAAGACATTTAACCCAAATTTGAAGAGAATTCCTTAAAGGAATTTACAATAACTTTTTCTGACTTTTGTTTCGCAACTTGCTTGACTTCAAAAATTGTCATACGACCATTTTGCGATTATAATACCTCATAACACATCCTTCTTAGTATATTAGATACTATTAGTCTTACCCCAAAGTCACGGGTTACTTTAAACCTTCAAACGGGCGAGGTGTTACACGAGGCATTTCTTTAACTCGAACTTTTGAGTAAGGGATTCCTTTGACCTAGAACCTTGGTTTAATTCTTTGATATTACCAAGAATGTTGACGGAAGTCAACGATTTCCAAAGTTGAAGCTCTAAAACGAGGAACGGCCATAAAGACCAAACAAACGTCCCGGGCACCGAACTACCGGTCCCGACAAGCCATAAATGACTTGGGCCGCTACAAGTAAGCTCTAATGGTACAAGAAAGGCAAAAACGTGTAAATGACCAAAAAGGGTCATTACAACATCGGACATGAACTTTCTTCTTTGGTGAACAGACATATCAAGAGGCACCAAGTCACTTGCCAAATAGTTGGCAAAATCTGTAAACCATGGAATCAGATCCTGAGAAATGGCTAACACTTGATCGTCTGGGAACCAATCACCAATCTCCTGTGCATCATCAAGCTTTAACATAGATTTTTCCTCTAATCTAGACAAGTGATCTGCTACCTGATTCTCTGTGCCCTTCCTGTGCTTAACCTCAAAATCAAACTCTTACAGCAGCAACACCCATCTAATCAGTCTCGGCTTTGCATCCTTCTTCGCCATGAGATAGCAAAGAGCTGCATAGTCCGTATGCACCACCACCTTGGTGCCAAGCAAATAGGATCTAAACTTCTCAACTGCAAAGACCATATCAAGAAGCTCTTATTCAGTTACAGTATTATTCTTTTGAGACGGGTTAAGTTCTTTGCTAGTATAGTATATAGGATGAAGAGTCTTTTTGTGCCTTTGGCCTAGGACTGCTCCTAGCACCACTCCACTATAAACACACATAACCTCAAAAGGTTGAGACCAATCAAGAGAAATAATAATGGGAGCAGAGATCAACTTTTCTTTAAGGTACTCGAATGCCTTCAGACATGCTTCATCAAACACAAACTTTACCTCCTTCTCCAACAATTTGCACAAGGGATTAGAAATTTTGGAGAAGTCCTTGATAAACCTCTTATAGAAACCAACATGCTCTAAAAATATCTGAATCCCCTTCACAGAAACTGGTGGAGGCAATTTTTCAATCACCTCAATCTTTGCCTTGTCGACCTCAATACCTTTCTTGGAGATCCGATGGCCAAGCATTATACCCTCTTTCACTATGAAGTGACATTTTTCCCAATTAAGTACCAAGTTCCATTCTTCACACCTCTTTAGTACACAACTGAATGAGCCAAACAGTCTTTGAAAGAATCACCCACCACTGAAAAGTCATCCATGAACACCTCAATAGTGTCCTCTACCATGTCATAGAAGATGGACATCATGCAACGCTGAAAAGTTGCTGGTGTATTGCATAGACCAAAAGGAATCCTCTTAAATGCAAATGTACCATATGGACAGGTGAAAGTGGTCTTCTCTTGTTCTTCAGGCACAATTGAAATCTGATTGTATCCCGAATAACCATCAAGAAAACAATACCATCCTCTGCCAGCAAGACAGTCTAACGTCTGATCCATGAACGACATCGGAAAATGGTCCTTTTCAGTCTAATCATTCAACTTCTTGTAATCCATACATATGCGCCAGCCCATGACTATCCTCATCAGAATCAACTATTCTTCGTATTTGGGACTATAGTAATCCCACCCTTCTTTGGCACACACAAAACCGGGCTAACCCACTTGCTATCAGTAATAGGGTAAACTACACCAGCATCTAACCACTTTATAATTTCCTTCTTGACAACCTCTTGCATAGGCTGATTCAACCTATGCTGGTGCTCAATACTCAGAATATAATCTGGGGCTAGCTGAATCTTGTGAGTGCAGATTCCAGGCGGAATCCCAATGATATCGGCAATGGACCAACTAATGGTCCTTTTGAACTTTCTTAACACAGAAACTAGAGATTCAACTTACCCTTCTCTTAAGTCTGCAACAATAATAGTTGGCAAGGTCTCATTAGATTCTAATAACACATATCGAAGATAAGAGGGAAGCACCTTGAGTTCCAAGACTGGAGGCTCCTCAATAGATGGTCTAGCAGGCGGTGTTTGTCTATTCTTCAGGCCCAAATCAAGCTTCTTCGGAGCATAGGTATAAGAACCCATACCTTCAAGTGCCTCAACCATATCATCATACTCCTCAATGTCATCTCCATCAAAATTCATAATCACAGTTGCTAATGCCTCAACACCAAGTCTCTCCTTAACGGGCATAATTAGCTGATCCTTATCGACCACATAAATAATAGAAACCACTCGTATGTCATCATGATGCTTCATAGACTGGCAAATATTAAAAGTAACTACCTCATCATTCAATCTGAACTTCATATGCCCAGTCTCAAAATCAGCCAACGTGCGTCTGATAGCAAAGAATGGTCATCCCAAGATGATAGGAACCTCAAAATCCACCTCGTAGTCAAGAATCACAAAATTCATTGGGAAGATGAACTTATCAACTTTCACAAGCACATCATAGATAATTCCCACTGGCCGTTTCACTATGCGATCTGCCATAAGAAGCTACATTGTCATCGGTTTCGGGGCTCCCAAGCCCAACTGATTAAACACTGCTAATGGCATTATATTGATACTAGCACCAAGATCACATAATGCTTTAGCAAAGTAGAATGCTCCAATCATACACAGAATAATAAAATTTCAAGGATCTTCCTTTTTTTACATCAAAGAATGGGAGGCTATTGCACTACAATGGTGCAGATTATCAGCTGGCTCAAAACTCATCTTTCTCTTCCTAGTCACTAGATCCTTCATGAATTTAGCATATCCAGGCATCTGCTCTAATGCTTCAACTAAAGGAATATTGACTGAAAGTTGTTTCAGCATGGAGATGAACTTGTGAAATTTGCCGTCCTCAACCTTTTTCTTCGATATCTGTGGGTAAGGTGGAGGAGGCTATGGCATGGACTTCAAGACTGGTTCAACCTTTTTTTTTTTTCACTTTTGACTCAGAAGACTTCGTCTCACTTGCCCCTTCACTGCTATCCTTTTCCTTAGACTCGACCATAATTTTAGCATCATTCTTTTCAGACTCGGCCAGGTCATCAACACTATAGGCATAAGAGGGTCAATAATCTATTTTCTACTTTGGGTAGCCACAACCATAACCTGTCGATCATTCTTCGGATTCTGAATGGTGTCACTTGGGAGAGTACCCTTTTGATGCAGATTTATGCTATTAGATATCTGGTGCATCTGGGTCTCAAGCTATTTTATAGCGACAGAATGAGCCTCCACTTTCTGACTTATACCTGAAAGGTCAGTTCACATCTCTTTCATGCTTGCATCCGTAGAATTAACCTTTTGAAATACTTTGTTGAGCAGCTCCCTCATGGTTGGTAGTTCAGGTATATCTTCACGATTTCTAGGAGGGACATACATACCACTTCTATCATTTTTATAGCCATCCTTTTTATGCCAATCACCATCCCTGTCTCTAGCTTTGCTCCTGTATCTGTAGCCGAACCGATTGTAGTGGTCGTCTGTATCTCTGTTCCAACCTTGATTCCCTTGGCCAGAGGCCCAGAAACCTGCTCCTTGATCATTCAGATAACTAACCTCCTCATCAGATGAGTAATCGTCTGGCCTTGGTGCTTTCCCTTATGAGCCGATGGCCTTCACCTTCTCTACTTCCTCATCTAGGATTTTCTTTGCAATCAACCCAATGCTCGTCTTCATCTTAGAGACTTCTTGCTTGAGCTCCTGCAATTATTGAGAATCAATGGACTTACCAACTGCATATGTACCTGCTGTACTTTCAACCTCTCTAGTATGCCATGCCCTGTTGGTCTTAGTAACTGGATCAAGTATCTCAAAAGCTTTAATATATGAATTCTCCATGAATGCTCCACCAGTTATAGTGTCGGCTACTGCTTTTGTGTTGGCGTTCAATGCTTTGTAGAAGATCTCCATCAGATGACTTAAAGGGATTCTGTGTTTCAGAACTTGTTTCAACTTCTTATTAAACCTCAACCATGTCTCATATAATGCCTCTGCAGGTAGTTGTTTGAAATTGTAGACCTCTTGCTTCATCTGCAACATCCTTGATGGAGAAAAGAACCTCTTCAAAAACTGACTCTTTAACTCGTGTCATGTGTATATTGAATTATTGGGCAATTCTGAGAGCCACACAGTTTCCTCTTAAGTCAATGAGAATGGAATCAGTCTCAGTCTAATAGCATCTTGCCAAAATCCTGGTAGATTATAAGCTTTGCAAATCCCTATTAAATTTTTCATATGTAAATTTGCATCTTCCGTAGGCTTCCTAGCATATGGTCCCTTCAGGTTCAACAACTGGATCATGGTGCTGGTAATGCAAAACTTTGTTCCTTCAGTCAGTGGTGGAAACACTATGGGTCCAGTAATTCCCAATTCCTCCACCTCATTATCATCATCATCATCATAGTAGCGAGGGGTATGCCTTGGCTGTTGTATCTGTCAGCCCCTATTCTGTGGTAAATTCCGTCTAGCTACTGCTTTGTCTTTCATAACTTGTTATCGTTCTTGCCTTGCTTGCTCAGCTTAAGGTTTGCTGCAATTGTAGCATCTTCAGCAACAAGGGTGTCTTCCCCTGCCTTATTCCTCTGCTCTGCTTCAGCCAACAACCGAGCTGTGATCTGCTCTGGTATTTCATGATCTCCCTCTTTAGCCATGTTTCTTAAAGTTATAGGGAGTTCAGGATCGTATGGTATCAAGGGATTGCCTTGACTCCTTGTACTGGGCATGCATAAGTGTGCAACCTGTAGAATAAAACAAAAATAATAGAAAAAGTAAAATTAGCAAATAAGGACTGATAGTGAAATAAGCACAATCTCTCTTAATCCTAAAGCGTATTCCCTGGCAACGACGCCAAAATTTGATACGCCCAAATTACACCTTCTTTTAGAAGCGTAAGCGATCACTGTTCAAATATAGAACCCAACGAAGGTTGGGGCCGATCACACAGGGAATATGGTAGGACTATGGTTGATTAGTGTTTACTCTCACTCTTAGTCATTTATTTCCCCCGAAAGGTTTTTTTTAATGAACAAGTAGTAATTGTAAATAGAATTTAGACAAGTAACACGTACCAGTTTTAAGAGTTGTAATCAATGGGAGAGATGACTAGGGTAGTGTTCCCCATGAGATCATAACTTAGTAAGGCATTGTGTTTACTAAACTAGCTTGGTGCTTAGCATGCAAAATTGATAAGTTAGGTTCACCTAAATCCTTGGTCCGGCAGATAGATGAATTTCACCACACGCCTTGATCTTGCCGTGGGTGTATGGTTTACTAACCCTTACCCTAGATCCCAGATTAGCTATTCCCGGATAAGGTCAAGCTATTAGATGAGGGTTGATATCCTCAAATATCCATTGTTGATCAACCCTTTTCCCATCCGTAACCTCCTTTGTTCAACAAGTAAGGATAAGGCGAGTTCTAACATTGCACACCGTTAAAAAGCAATCAAAATAAAGGGAAGAACAGTACATGCATAAACACTGCCCTAGAATTACCAAGTACTTTGCCTACTTCATTAATCCTTCATAGTTCCCACAACTCTAGGTTTGGATTTAGCTACTCATGTTCATAAGTAAACAATCAGAAGTTATTGATGCATTCATGATCATATACTTACAATAAGAAGTAAAGAAATCCGTAAACTTGAATAGAAGAAGATGGAAGTAAGAAGAATGAACTATGAATGTGTATAACTCGCAAAACCAAGAATAAACCAATATCACAATGTTTTCAATGTGTTTCCTACAAAATATCAAGCATGGCATGTAAAAGAAAACCTAGAAAAAGTATTTATAGATAATGGAAATCCTATCCTAACAAAACTAGGAAACTGAACTCGGCAGGGAGCACGAATTGGATGACAACCCGTCATTCCAAATAAAGGTTCGTGGTATTCTAAGGTCAACCATGGTCTTGGCTGGTCAACATCTTATGTCATGAGAAACTACGAGTGGAACCACGAGTCGTACTCTCGATATACGGTTCGTCTCCTGACTCTTGGTTTCTTGGTCCTTTCTTGTGCCTTCTCTGATCACTGACCACGAGTCCAAAAGGATGGGTTATACTTTGGAAGTATGGTTCGTACTATGAGTCGTGCTTCCTGCTCATGCTTTTTCACATCTGCAGTTCCTCCGGTCTATGAGTTGATAGGACGGGTCGTGGTTTGAAACCATGACTCATAGACTGAGTCATACTTTTCAGCCATACTTGCACAGTTTCTGAACTTTGGTGTATGAGTCAACAAGACAGGTATGTGGTTCAGAACCACAGACCTGTCATGTCATCCGTCATCTCTGTATCCATCTCTTTTCAGTTCAATTTCTAGTACTTTGGCTCTGAGTCCATTCTCCTGCACACTTAACAAAAAACATCAAATCTAACAATAAAATGCTAAAGAACTTGCAATAATCCGAAGTGTTAAGCGTCGAAAGTGTCGTAATTCTACGGCACAACAGTTTTTATAGATAGTTCTCTTGGCATAGAATATTCATAATCTATACAGTAAATACATGTCCATATGATTCATTTGAAATAGAGCAAAATTACTAGTTGATTCACTTAATCAGAGATTACCATCAGTTACCCAGAGTTCATAAATTATCATTAAGAGCTTACTATTTGTATAGTTGATTTCATTTATAATTAGTTATTCAGAGGCCTTCATGGCATCAGTTATTAAAATATAAAATAAGTGATGGTGGGGGAAGGTCATAGATATTGTATTCACTTGACTCACGAAGCAACTCTGCCTTGTGTACATTGCTGAGATCATAAACCCTTAGAGTTGAGCCTACGAGCGTACCAGTCTATTATGACTATATACCCTCAGAGTAGAGACATATATGGCGTACTTTCTTGTGGGCTGACTATCAGAGCTAATTCATTATGACGTATATTTAGAGATCATATACTACGATACTTATCAATCACATATGAGATTTAGAGATAACAGAGTTAATATACCTTTAATATGATATAAAGCCCTCGAGGCTCATTTATTCAGAGGCTATCATTTATTCATTTAAGAGTACATAAGTTACATGATTCCACAGAGTATTGTATCATTTTATCCCATATTAATAAAGATTCCAGAAGACACTTGTATAAAAATTTCAGAGTAATTCCACATGATTTATAGTTTCATAGGTTACTTCTGGGCATTGGCATATGTAGATCTCAGTTGAGCATAATATCCATCTTTCATTGTGTTAGCTTATCTATACTTGTTATTTTGTCTGTCTTACATACCAGTACACGTTATATATGAACTGACACCCCTATGGCATTGAATGTTGCATTCTTTTAAATACAAGACCAGGTACACAGAGTTACAGACCTCCTCAGTAGGTACTATCGTATATCATCAGAGCAGTTGGTGAGACCCATTTCTCCCATGAGCCAGTATAGAGATAGTACTCCTTTTTGTTGTGCATATTTGCACAGTATGGGTATGTCGGTGCCCTATCTCGACCACTTGACAGTTGCATAGTTTCTTACTCTTTTAGAGGCTTCATGAAAACTATAGTATAATCATTTTGTATCTTTTGGTCATATGCCATGGTTTATGCATGTATCATCCTTACCAATTGTCATTAGTACATAAATATTTTATATATCATCTGTCCTAGTTTATCTGCATAGAATATTTGTATATGTATGGTACTTATCTACCCTATCCAGATTTAGGGCATGATAAACTTGGTATCAGAGCCTAGGTTCAAGTATCCCAGGGAATTATCTATGAAGCCGTGTCTAGTAGTGCCTTTCTTATGAATGTATTGCATGCCATATTTATAAATAAGGGGGTACTTGGACATTTAGGAAATATGACCTTCTTTTCATGTTCTAGATTGTGCGATAGAGCAAAGTTATTGGAAATTGATTTTGAATCATGCGTTAATCTTTATCTTTAGAGATGCCTGCAAAGAAAAAGACTCAGACTAGTCCACGATCCACCACAGCCTCGGAGGTAGGGCCTAGTACATAATTACCTACTATTGAGGATCAAAAAGAGGCCCAGGGTGGCACCGTTAGACAAGCTATCCCTGATCCATAGCCATAATAAGCAGAAGGGCCTATAAGAGCCCCGATGCCTCCTGCCCTTTCATCTAACCCCTCAGACCAGGATATCAGGGAAGCCATTTATTTGTTCACCCAGATAGTTGTTGCTCAGTCCTAGAGACAAGAAGCAGCATCCCTTAGTACATTTTCCCAGGGAGAGACATTTGGTTCCAATGTTTGAGATTTCTTACATATGGGCCCTTCAGTTTAATTGGGTCTAAATCCACTGAGGATCCATAAGATTTATTGATGAGATTCAGAAAAAACTCAGAGTCATGCATGTGCCCGAGGCAGAGGCAGTTGATTTAGAAGTGTATTAGTTGAAGAATATAGCTACAGCCTGGTATAACATATGGAAAGACTCTAGAGGAGCAGATGCACCTCCACCAGTTTGGAAGGACTTTACAGAGGCCTTTTTAGACTATTTGACTATTTCTTTCCCTAGGAGATTCGAGATGCAAAGGCTGAAGAATTTTTAGCACTTAAGCAGAATAAAATAAGTGTAAAAGGGTACAACATCAAATTCAATCATCTAGGTAGATTTGCACCGGAGATGGTTAGTACTACACATGTAGGGTATATCGATTTGTGGGTGGTCTTAAATCCAAACTGGTACACCCTTGTTCTATTGCAGTATTGAATAAAGAAATAAGCATTGCTCGGATAATGACATTTGCACAGCAGATTGAGGAGCTCCAACAGAAAATAAGAGTAGAGTGTGAGTGAGATCAGAGTAAGAGGGATAGAACATCTAGCATTTATCAGGGAAGTTATAGAGCTTCTAATTGAAGAGGGCCACCAAGGCCACCACCATTACCAGCCTATTCTACCACTCGACCTCCCTCCCAGTCCCAGAGGTCGAGGCTTGAGCAAAGACAGTAGTCTAGGGCACTAGGCCCATAGTTTCAGAGAGGTAAGGGTCGGGGATTATCACCTACGCCCCATTGTAGAGGGTCTAAGCCATATGTATGCATTAGAAGGCCGACAAGATTTAGAGGCATCACCAAATATGGTCACAGGTATCTTATCTATCTTCTCACATGATGTTTATGCATTGATAGATCCAGGGGATACTCTATCATATGTTACTCCATTCATTGCTAAAAGATTTGAAGTAGGACCAAAATTATTGTGTGAGCCATTTTTTGTATCAACTCCAGTTGGAGATTCAGTTATAGTTCGATGACTCTATAATAAATGCATAGTGACAATATATGGTTGAGACACTACAACAAATTTGTTTGAGCTCGATATGGTAGACTTTGATATTATCATGGGTATGGATTGGTTATCATCCTATTATGCTATGGTTGATAGTCGGGCTAAGATTTCTCAATTTCACTTTCTGGATGAGCCAGTCATGGAATGGAAAGGTAGTGTCATGATTCCTGTAGGTAGGTTTATTTCCTATCTTAAGGCCAGGAAGTTGATTTCCAAGGGATGTTTATATCCCCTAGTAATAGTAAGGGTTCTTGATGTTGAGAAAGAGACACTAACTCTTCAATCTGTGCCAATTGTGAATGAATATCCAGATGTGTTCCCTGAGGAGCTTCCAGGACTTCCTCTAGATAGAGAGATTGATTTTGGTATCAACGTAGATCCCGGTACTCAACCTATATCAATTCCACCCTATAGAATGGCCCCAACAAAGATGAAAGAGCTGAAAGCACAACTAAAAGATCTCTTGATATAGGATTTATCTGACCCAATATATCACCTTGGGGTGTACCTGTACTATTTATAGAAAAGAAAGATGGTTCATTGCACACGTGTATAGACCATCGAAAACTGAACAAAATTACTATAAAGAATAAGTATCCATTTCCCCAAATAGATAATTTATTTGATCAGTTGCAGGGTGCGAAATTCTTTTCAAAAATTGATGTAAGATTCATATATCATCAGTTAAAGATCAGAGAAGCTGATATACCAAAGATAACTTTTCAGACTCGATATGGGAACTTTGAATTTCTTGTTATTTCCTTTGGTTTAACTAATGCCCCTGAAGCTTTTATGGATATGATGAATAGGGTCTTCAAACCCTTCATAGATCTGTTTGTGATTGTATTCATAGGTGACATTCTTATATATTTACATGGCAAGGAAAACCACGCAGATCACCTTAGAACATTATTGCATACTCTTAAAGATCATCAGCTACATGCCAAATTTTCCAAATGTGAGTTCTGGTTAGACTCTATAGCTTTTATTGGACATGTGATCTCTAGTGAGGGCATCAAAGTAGAATTTTAGAAGATTGAGATTTTGAAGAATTGGCCTAGGCCCACTACTCCCACAACGGTACTTGGAACCATAGTGATCACAAGTTAACCCATGACACTGGAAAAATACTAAAAACAAACACACTAATAACTGAGTGGAAGCTTAAACATATTTAAATAGGCAAAACTAAAATTTTATAAACTGAGTCTCTGAAAAGATAACAATCTAAAAATTGAATAAGACTGAACAATCTAACTATGTCAGAAAGTCTCTAGTTCTAGAAAAGATGAGTTACTGGGATAAGACCCAAGCTAAGTCTAAACTGCCTGAAATGAAAAACTGAAATAGCAAAACTAAAACTAAACTCCAAGTCCCCGAATGATGAGGACTCACCAAGCTGACTGGAGGTGCTGCTGAACTAATATCCACGAGTATGAGAGCAGGCTGCTAAATCTACATCATGAAGGATGCAACTATGGAATATACTGAGTACGTGAGATGTACATATGTCATGATACAAAATATACTTGAAAGCATGCATAAAACTGAAATCATATAATAGTAGTAAAAATCTATAGTATGATGACTCAAAGTAATATCATAAGTTGAAAACATATTTTTTAACTATAAGTCATAAAGTAGTAAGTCTGAACTTGAGAGCTAAGAATCATGTACACTTATTAAACTTGAATTCATTTTAGTGGGGAGTTTCTCGTATCCGACATAGACCATATAAGCTATATGGAATCCAACTTTTGAACCCTAGTTGGAAAAGTTTCCCTATAACTTACTGGCCTATAATACCATGTTTAGAGTAGAACCACTATCATGATCCCATTGAGAAAAATAAAACCTACGCTGGTCACGTAGTTTTGGACTTTGGTTGTCTGGAACCCCTGTCTGCTCGGTGCTAAATACTACTCCCAAAAACTATATTATAGCGCTCATATCATATCATGTGACATATCTAGATGTCAAAATAATTCATAATCATAGATAAAAAATCTGGATGTCATACTACTCATGAACTTTAATTTTGAAAAATAGTTCACAGGTATTGATGGCATATCAGGATGTCATACAAATTATAAAATTTACCGTTGTGAGCCTGATCTCCATATCATGTCGTAATTCATATACTGAAAGTCATGTATTTTAAAACATGTCTTGTACATTATGCTATTAGCAAAAATCATGAAAAACTTGCTTAAAACATGCATAGCTTCATAGATTCAAAAAAATAGAGTTTTTGATTCATAATATCATAAAGGCTCTAAAATCATGCATAATCAAATTTTTAATAAGAACCATGATCATAAAACAACATAGGGAAACTAAATTTAAAGAACTAGTCTTAGTTGGGTAAAAAACCTAGATCATGGAGTTAGAAAATACTGGTAGAAACTCATGCATAATTATTTAAATAGGATTAGAAATCATGTAACATTTTAAAGAAATTGAATTTATAGAAAACTTGCACAATTGGGTATGAACCCTAACTTTGTAGAATCATGAAACCAAGTAAAAAACATAAGGTTTTGGGCATAAGGGTGAAAGGGACCCTTACTGAATACCCACATACCTAAACTTGAAGATTCTCAAGCTAGAACTAGAAGGTGGAGACTTGGAGTAGAAGCCCTAGGTCTTGAAACTTAAGAGAACAATGTTTTCTTTCTTTCTGAAGTTGAATTGAGGGAATTAGGGGAAAAGAATGGACTAATATGACATAATCCCCTCTTAAGGACTTAAAATGACATAGTATGGGTCTAAAAAATGGGGGAAAAGGACTTGATTACCCCCAATGAATGAATTAGAAAAATTAAATTCGGAGGTTCCACTGATGGGTCTACTGTTCATGGAATGGGTTGACCCGTGGATACCTGGGAAGAAAAGGCTGGAAAACTGGCATTCTACGGGTCACTCTACTAGCCGTGGTTTGCATCTACGGATGGTAGACTTACCCGTCAAATTTTAGGTCAAAATTTAAAGTCTCAGGTCTGTTTCACGGGTCCAAACTATGGACCGTAGTTTCGTTCTACGGGTCATAATCCTGTCCATAGAACCTAACAGTGCTTCAGTAAATTGCCCATAACTTTTTGTTCTGGACTCGGATTAATAAGCGGTCAGTGGCGTTGGAAAGAAGACTAAAAAATATTTAATTTGACAGCTACTAAGCCACCTAACTCTTTATATTCTAGGAGATGTGATCATTTGAACTTGACCCTTATAAGAACTTATACTAAAACTAAATCGGTAGAAAAGCATTCAACTTAACTTTGTGCTAGAGGTTCCTTATGACCCTAATTCATATCCAATGGACTTTCCACACTTAAGAATTGATCATTACACTCATGGAAATGGTTAGGGTCTTACCTTAGAATTTTTGAGGTGTTATAATATCTCCTCTTTGGGATCATTCATCCTCGAATGAAGACTACTAAGATGCGATTGGAGGGAAACGAAGGGCTGCAATCTCACCAACTGAGTTCTAAAGCTAATATATTGACATGGTAATTGATTTCTGACTGAAATATGAACTAAGCTGGGTTAGTGAGACATGTATGCATACTAAAAGGGTGAGAACCACTGATGGGACATGAAACTAAATATCTAACATAATAAATGGTCTAGATTGAGAGTAGAGACTCAACTTAAACTCATAGAGAACACATGCATTCTTAGAAATTGCAGTTAACTAAAAGAAACATAAAATTGAGAGGAGTAACTATACGAGAAAACTATTCTCTTCTAAACTGAACTTACTGCCATGGACTGAATTGAATATAGGGCCTTTTGGCCTTAGGAATCATTACCAGTAGGTCTGAACTAATTTGATATTAGGAGTCTAGTATAAATCATAAAGAGATGGCTAAGCACGAATTATGAGCGTAACACTATCATATACATGATTAGAGTAAGGAAATCATAAGCACAATCTGTTCAAGAAATATGGTCTGAGCATATACATGATGTAGCATGATTTTATTAGTTGTTAAGGCATATATTAAGGACTGGATTATGTACATAGAACTGAGCATACTGTGAGATATGAGTTTACCTATATAACGTGCCACATGGCATAAAGCTGGGATTCATAGAATCATAGAGTAAGACTGGAATTGCTGTCTAAATTTGTTGCTTCTCATTCTAAGAATCTAAGTATGGACATAGGTATACAAAAAGTACTTGGACCTTAGACGTGGTCATGGCATGAATACGTACAACATGGGTAGAGTGTCATCCTTGACTAAAGTACAAGGAATATGCTGAGATAAGAATGGATTACCGACTTATCATAATTCTTTTCTGGAACTTATTACTATTCGAATCTCAAGGCTTATGTTGGTTGTTGACCTATCATCTCCCCCTTATCTCAAAAGTCAATGTTCTAAGTCCTTGGAACTCTTCTCAAAACTAGGCTATAATCAAATAACTCTTGTAAGGTCGGAGTATCACTATACTCATGGATTCTAAATTCCAACTAGAAGATTCTTTCTGATATACCTCTTAACTCCCTCTTGACCTTTAAGGCTATCACTATAGGATTCATACTATTTATATATCATTAACTTCATCCATCCAATCCTCTATCCACCCAAAATAAAAGGGTTAAAGCTTATACTTAAGAGGCTCAAAATCATCTATCTTATTTAAAATTTTGTAGCTTCAACTCTTAGGGTAACCATATAATACATACTTATCATTCTATGCATTTCTCAATTCAAGAATACTAAACTAGGCACACATATCACTGTAGGAGCTTAAAATCTAGTGTAACGATATTATGCCTTGGTGTACATCTTTCTTTCTGACATTCGAGGCTCTACTTCACCTAATTACTTAGCCTCCAATCACCTATCCATATCTATACCACATATGTATGTCATCCTTAAACCTTTTACTCTTGCCACAAGTTATTAATTTAAACTCTTGCATAACTATACATGAGATACACATACTTTAGAACTTGTAGGGCTGAAAGAACTGACCTGGGTGTGAAAAGAATGAGAAAGTGGCTAAGATATTCTTTTATAAGCGGCTGATATAATGGAAGTACAGATGGATCTATGGTCATAGATGAGGTGTACAGACCGTGGTCTTAACCGTAGAACTTTCTCTGAGATTTCTAAGCTTTTGATCTGATTTCCACTGATGCGATCTATGGACCGTACTCTGGGTTTACGGACCGTGGAATGAATCATAGTTCTAAACTATTATTTTTATACTCATTTGAATCCAGTCTATGGTTGGCATTCACGGGTCGTAGAATGGGTTTA
The DNA here is from genome assembly GCA_003996215.1 of Jaltomata sinuosa. Classification (NCBI taxonomy): domain Eukaryota; kingdom Viridiplantae; phylum Streptophyta; class Magnoliopsida; order Solanales; family Solanaceae; genus Jaltomata; species Jaltomata sinuosa. The sequence goes on from QJPP01003488.1 coordinate 64,717, forward strand.
CAGACCATAGATGTAACTGTCCTGTTGCTCTGAGCTTCTGCCATCAATCTAAATATTTTCCATGATTTGGTTTATGGTCCATGGTTTAAGACCACGAGCCATAGTTTCTCCCATAGAAACCTGGGAACTAGGGTCTAGCAGGATCCCTTCTACAGTTCACTTTATGAACCGTGAAAGATAATTATAGTCCGTAGAAGTAATCATAGACCCCTAGAACTTGTCTGCAAAACAATCTTTCTTATACTACCCGGGATTACAACTACCAGAGCACTAATCAAGGGAATACTATTCTATTAGAAGTTCATGACAAAATAGTCAATTTTATTCAGACTATCTATCAATTTCAACCTACAAGCGCATTCTTCTTCACCACATCTATACTAATTATCTACTTATTATACGTTCTTTGCCTAACTAGGTTCATTACCCTACAAATATCATGAGGTCCTTCCTAAAAAACGCAATGTATAGCCTAAGTATGTCCGTTCTAGCTACTTTATCTTCATGTTCACATCCTATACTTGATTTCTACTAACTCAAACATCTATCATAACTTCATACCTAGTTTAAGCATACCTCTAAGTCAACTTAACCAACAACCCCTTCTCTACTTGCTATCATAGAATCTGCACAAGTTTTTCTACACTTTAGTCAACACCAAAGGTCAAATCATCTCATTACCTATATTATGGATACACAAGTCTATCTACGTACTTCCCTCAAACACTATCTCCTCTTTTGGATTTCACACTTCTAACTTTATATATTCTAGCTATAGGTTTATTATACTACTTATGCCTTATAATATCCTGAATCACACTATCTCTCGAGTGACTATACTACCCAAGTGCTTAGAGAAGCATACTTTTTGGATGAGGGTGCCATTCATTGTAAAATTTCTGGAAGAGGGTATGAGAGAACATTCTACTATAATCTCAAGTTGCATGAGTGAAAAAAGGTACATGCTTTTGAATAAGTAAACTTAACGCACTAGTGAGCTCCTCTCAAGCCCTTATTAGTAGGCCTTATCGTATAAAAACAGAGCAGTTGGTGAGCTACATTTCTCCCTAGAGCCAGTATAGAGATAGTACTTCCTTTTGTTGTATATATTTGCACACTATGAGTATGGTAGGTCCCTGTCCTGACCACTTGATAGTTTCATAGTTTCTTACTCTTTTAGAGGCTTCGGGGACATTATAGTATAATTGTTTTGTATCTGTTAGTCATAGGCCATGGTTTATGGATGTATCATCCTTACCAGTTGTCATTAGTACATAAATATTTTATATACTATCTGTCCTAGATTATCTGCATAGCATATATATATATATATATATATATATATATATATGGTACTTGTTTTCCCTTTCAGATTTAGGGTGTGACATTTGTTTAGGTTGATTGAGTACTCTAGATAGTTATTGTGATGATATTGAGAATATACTACCCATTTATTTTGAATTTTCATGGCTTTTTCTTGATATTGATTTGGTGGATTTGACCAAGTTTTGAATAATTTCTCATTTTGGTGGGTTATGTTGCCACTATAGTTTTCATGAATTAAATTGTACTTATTATGATAGACTTGGTTCATATGATAATTATTATTGGGATTGACTGTGTAGATTTTATTAAATTGGGTGAAATTGAGCAAAATATGGAACTCCATGAATATGAAAAGATTTATTAGGACTTTTGTGTACACCACATGTTTGATGAAAAGCACTAAAGTATAATCATGGCATTACGTTCTCTATGATAGATAAATAGCGACCGTCTTAAGGTTACGTTAGTCATTTGGTGAACTAAAAATGACTAGAAATTTGTAAAATCTAGGATTCTCCAAGCAAGGTTTCTCCGTGAATTCTCTCTGTTTCAGGTATGTAAGGCTACCATAGTGAGAGAACTCCGTTCTTCCCCATGCTCTACTATCTAAGAAGCTCAGTTTTGAAGGATTAAAGTTAGGATTTTTACCCAAAGTTTCTTCATTTGAATTTCTTACATCCTGAGATGATTATTACTGAATACTAGTTACTTAAAGTGTTGAATACCATGTTATTGTGTTCTTTCTTTCATTGGATTCCATAGTTCATGCATTATTCTCATTTTATGGATCCCATGAGTTATTTTATGATATTTAAATGCATTTCATTTCCATGAGAAAGTATCTTAATGTCACGCCCCAAGGCTACCCCCTAGATGTAACATGGTACTTAGAGTCACAAGTGACCCCAAGCTAACCCATGGTCTGGCATATCTAAACAATTTCAAGTTAAAAGCTTATATTGTGCAGAAGCTGAAACTAGTTTAAGAAAATAAATGGGGAAAAGCCCAAAACAAACATGTTTGAATATAAAATATATAAGAATGTAGTCATAACTGAAGAACAACACTATCAACTCAAGCTGAATCTAATCTATGTCTGAAAGCCTCTAACCAAGATGAGTTGCTGGGATATGCCCCCAGCTAACTGTAATAATCTGAAAACTAAAATAATAAGACTGAAAAGTAAAGTATGTCTATTGTCCTTGAACTAAGAGGACTCACCACTGCACCTACTGAGTACAGACTGTAAATCGATCTAAGCGCGATCTGGATACTGAGTTCCTGAACCTACATCATAAAATGATGTAGCACAAAAGTATGCGTCAGTACTTTGAATGCACTGAACATGATGGATATGAACTAAGCTAAACAACATAACAACTAAACATAGAAATATATATACTGAAGCATAAACTGAGAAGTAAGTTGAGATGTAATGACCAAATAAATATCATGAGTATATCACATGCTGAACTGAGTAACTGAATATAAGGTCAATGCAACATGAGTCTGACTGTGTGAGATACTATTAACCGACATACCCCAAGTTGAGCTAACTATGAGGTCAACCTGTAACCCTGGATGGAAGGGTGTTCATACCTTGCCAATGGCATGAACAAGTCAGACGTGGATCCACTAAACTGATGTCCACAAGGGATAAGGGTGTCAAGCCTAATCTGACGGGTGACCCCTTTAGAACCTACGGTGGCACCATAGTTCTGGAACTCAGGGATTGCTACTAAAGGTCTCAGCCTAAATCTAACGGGTGAGCCTTCATACCTTAGTTCGCTCGGTGCTAAGTCTACTCCCAACTAAATGTAAGTTAACATGCAACTATAACACTGGATAGCTCAAAATACTGATATAATCTGAGAATGCACATAAACATACTGAAGGATATGGCATTGAATTTCTGAAGCATGATTATCTGACTGATCTGCCTAGCAAGCATAAATTATGAAGTACTAAAAATTATCATAGTCTAGGGTTCTGAATTCTGTACATGAACTGTAGTAATTCTCCAAGGAACATGAACTAAGCATCATATAAATTATAGCATCTGAATAGCAAGGCTCTAAGGTTTATGAACCCTAGGTCTAATAAATCATGGAGAAACTGAAGGAACTGGATGATTTATAGGGACCTGGTGGGTGAAAGGAACCCACTAGTGAAATCCCACATACCTGGAGGAAGATTCTACTGTTGAACCTTTGGATTTAGGGAGAAACTTGGAGGAAACCCTCTGCTTTGTTCTCGAGAGAAAGCACTTTGTTTTTGTCTGATGTTGCTAAGTGTTGAATGATTTAGGAGTAATGAGGGGGAATAGAGTTAAAAACCCTTTGATTACTCAAAAAATGGATAAGGATCGAAAATAAAAGAATTGGAAAAAGATAGGACTGCCCCCAACTTAAGCTGGAAATTTTGAAAAATCTCACTGCCGGAGAGGCTACCCGACGGGTGTCAGACCTATGATGGCCCGTTGGCCTGGGCGTCGTAACTGGGCATGAGGGGCTGGACCCCTGGATGATTCACATGACGGTTCCCATGGCCTATCGCATCAGCGATGCCTGTGGCGTTAGCCCATCGGGGCAAGGGAGGCTGAGAAGGGATGCTGGCTCTTTTTCACGGGCTGCTCGATGGCCCGTTGGACCTCCGACGTCCGTCGGTACCCCATTGGTTGAAGCCTAAAAGGTTAAGTCCCTGGGCCATTCCCACGGGGACCCCTGATGGGCTGTCGTGTCCACGACGCCCATGGGTCAGCCCGTGAGGCTTGACTGTAAATTGAATTTTCTTGAGTTTTGTTGAGTTCTGGATTTTTAAAGTTGGTCTAAATTCTGGGGTGTTACAATATCTCCCCCTTGGGATCATTCATCCTCGAATGATGACTAACTAAGTTGAGTTTTGAGGGAAAGAGCTGCAATCCCTACTAACTGAATTCTAGAAGCTGATATCTGACTGAGTCTACTTCTAAGTTCATGAAAGCATACTGAAAATACTGGGATAAATAGGAAAACATGATTCTGAGATTGACATGCATGAGAGGAAACTGAAAGACTGGAGAGAAACTATTACCTCAAACTAAAACTGGGTCAGAAGGAAAGAGGTGAGGGTACTTGGCCATCATGGCTATTTCTGCTTCTCAAGTAGCTCTCTCTACGGACTGGTTCCTCCACAACTCCTTTACTGAAGCGACTTCCTTATTCCTCAACCTACGAACCTGGCGATCAATAATCTCGACTAGAACCTCCCCATAGGTGAGGCTATCCTTCACAACCACACTCTCTAAAGGTACTATCGGTGCTGGATCACCCACACACTTCTTCAACAAGGAAATGTGAAAGACTGGATGAACCGCTGCTAGTTCTGGTGGCAAATCTAACTTATAAGCCACATTACCAACCCTTTTTAGGATTCTGTAACGACCTACATACCAGGGACTGAGATTCCCTTCATTGGTGACACTTTCAGGAAAACCCAATCATCTATCTCGAACTCTCAATCTCTTCTTTTAACATCTGCATAGGACTTTTGACGACTCTAAGTTGTCTTTAGCCTATCTATGATGAGCTGAACTTTATCCATAGCCTCATGAACCGAGTCTGGCACAATCAAGGCTGCTTCACCTACTTTGAACCAACCTACCGGTGATCTGCATCTACGCCTATAAAGTGCCTCATAAGGAGCCATCTGAATACTAGAGTGGAAGCTGTTATTATAGGCAAACTTAATGAGATGTAGGTGATCATACTAACTACTCTTGAAATTTATCACACACACTCTCAACATGTCCTTTAAGGTCTGGATGGTACGCTCTGCCTGACCATCCATCTGCGGGTGAAATGCTGTACTGAGATTCATCTGAGTACCAAGACCTTTATGAAACGATCTCCAGAAATGAGATGTAAACTGAGGAACTCTATCTGAGATGATAGACAAGGGAACCCCATGCAACCTGACTATCTCATTGATGTAGAGTCTGGCATAGTCCTCCGCTGAGTTTGTAGTCTTGACAACCAAGCAGTGAGATGACTTAGTGACTCTGTCCACTATCACCCAAATGGAGTCATGCTGTCTGCGAGTACGAGGTAAACCCATAATGAAATCCATGTTGACCGCCTCCCACTTCCAAGTAGGAACACAAATCTCCTGAGTCATACCTCCTGGTTTATGATGTTCTACTTTAACTTCCTGAAAATTGGGACACTTAACCACAAAATCTGCGATGTCCCTCTTCATGCCATTCCACCAATAGACTTCCCATAGATCATAGTACATCTTAGTGTCACCCGAATGAATGATATATCTAGAATTATGGGATTCTATAAGGATCTGCTTCACAACTCACCCACGTTAGGGACACATAAGTGACCCTGATAACGAAGCACACCATCTCCTCCTTGGGAGAAAACCTCAACTCTCTGCTGATGAACTGCACCCTTCAGATGAAGCAATATAGGATCACTATCATGTTTCTCTTTAACCTCTGCTACTAAAGAAGATTCCAATCGATTCTGGACTATCACACCACCATGTGACGTGTCCATAAGGCAAACTCCTAAGCGAGCAAGCCAATGAACATCTCTAGCTAATTCTTTCTTCTCTTCCTTGACATGTGACATACTACCCATGGATAGTCTACTGAGAGCATCAACCACTATGTTAGCCTTTCCCGGATGGTAGCGCACATTCATATCATAATCTTTGAGGAACTTAAGCCATCTCCTCTGACAAAGATTCAACTCTTTTTGGGTGAACACATACTGAAGGCTCTTATGATCTGTGAACATATCAACATGAACACTATACAAGTAGTGTCTCTAAATCTTTAGGCAAAACACAACTGCTTCAGGCTCTAGGTCATGAGTCGGGTAGTTCTTCTCATAGACCTTAAGATATCTGGAAGCATAAGCTATGACCTTACCCTGTTGCATTAAAACATAGCCCAGACCGAGCCTGGATGCATCGCAATAAGCCACATAGCCGTCTGAACCCTCTGGTAGAGTCAAAACGGGAGCTGTAGTCAACCTAGTTTTTATTTCTAAGAAGCTTTTCTCACACTCATCTGACCACTGAAACTTGACCTTCTTCTGAGTCAACTGGGTCAATGGGGCAGCTTTGGATGAAAATCCTTTAACGAATCTTTTGTAGTAACTGGCCAAACCCAAGAAACTTCTGATATTTGTTGGAGAGATGGGTCTAGGCCAGTGCTTTACTGCCTTAATTTTCTGAGAATCCACTTGGATCCCTTTGCTGGATAGCACATGACCAAGGAAAGTGACAGACTGTAACCAGAATTAACACTTTCTGAACTTAGCGAATAGCTGGTGATCTTTGAGAGTTTACAGAACAACCCTCAGACGAGTCGCATACTTTTCCTCATTCCAAGAATAAACGAGGATATTATCAATAAAGACGATAATGAAAAAGTCCAAATAATGCTTGAACACCTTGTTCATTAAATCCATGAAAGATGCAGGAGTATTGGTTAGTCCAAAAGACATAACTACAAATTCATAGTGACCATACCGAGTCCTGAAGGCTGTCTTCAGGATGTCACTACCTCTGACTCTGAGCTGATGATAGCCAAATCTAAGGTCTATCTTAGAAAAGCAACTAGCGCCCAGAAGCTAGTCGAACAAGTCATCAATCCTGGGGATGGGATATTTATTCTTGATTGTGACTTTGTTCAACTAACGGTAGTCAATGCATATTCTGAGAGAACCATCTTTCATACAGACGAACAACACTGGAGCACCCCATGGAGAGATATGCTGGGTGTCATGAAGCCCTTATATAGAAGGTCTTTCAATTGTTCTTTCAATTCCTTAAGCTCAGCTGGAGCCATTCTGTAAGGAGGAATCAAAATAGGCTGGGTATTTGGAAGGAGATCTATTCCGAAGTCAATTTCCCGTTCAGTATAAACTTCAGGAAGATCTTCTGGAAACACTTCTGGGAACTCATTCACCACTGGGACTAACTCAAGAGTTGGTGCCTTGGAGTTTGAATCCTTATCCCGAACAAGATGATAGATATACCCTTTGGAAATTATTTTTCTGGCCTTAAGGTAGGAGATGAAATGACCTACATGCACTGAGTTATTACCCTTCCATTCTAAGTCTGGCTCATTTGGAAACTGAAATCAAATGATCCTAGTTCTACAATTGATTGAGGAATAATAGGAATGTAACCAATCCATGCCTAGAATGATATCAAAATCTCTCATTTCTAACTCTACCAGATCTGCTGAGGTGACTTTATAGAAAACTGTGACATGGCAATTTTTGTATACCCGTCTAGCTATAACTGGGTCACCAACTGGAGTAGATACTGAGAAAGGTTCTGGGAGGATTTTTGAACTGACACCGAATTTACTGCTACATATGAAGTTACAAAAGAAAGCGTATCCCCTGGATCTAAAAATGCATAAACATTCAAATGGAGGACTTGTAACGTACCCATGACCACATCGGGAGAATACTCCTGGTCCTGTCAAGTCTGAAGGGCATACAACCTGTTCTAGCACTGAACACCACCTATACCAGATGAGGCATCCTGCTGAGTAGGGTGGCCTGCTAGAGCTGATGCAGAGCTAGCCTGGTTCTGCGAATGAGTATCCCTGCCTTTTTGAGAATTTTCAGGGCACTCTCTCATCCTGTGGCCTAGCATACCACACCCAAAGCAATTGCCACTACCTGCCATGCACTCACCTTGCTGGTTCCTACCACACTTTTTACACACTGGATGAGTGCGCCCTCTAGTAACTGTACCTTGGGACTTAGATCCAGACGCTCTGTCCCATCGACCTTTCTTGAATTTAGGCATTGGGGCACTGGCAAAAGATAGAGCTGGAGCTGAATTCTTCTGACGAAACTGATATTGGTTGCCACCATCTAACCTCTTTTGAGAGTAGCTAAAGTCACCTATCCTAGCCCTCTTAGTATCTCATCCCCTTTCCTTGATCTTCTCCTACTCGATCTGCTGGGTATAAGTAACCAATCTGGAGAATTCCATCTCCTTAATCAACATAACAATCTTTCACTCCTTGACTACATCATCTGATACACCAGATACAAACTTACTCATACAAGCTCTGAAGTCACCTACTATCGTTGGAGCATACTTGGATAACTGAGTGAACTTGAGAGCATAGTCCTTCACGCTCATGTCATTCTGCTTCAGATTGATGAATTCCTGAACCTTGGCTTCCCTGAGCTCTAGTAGGAAGAACTGGTCTAGAAAAGATGTCTTAAAAAGATTCCAAGTCACTGGTCCTGCATTGGCACAATAGGATTCCTTCCATTGCTGGTACCAAGTGTAGGCCACTCCCTTCAACTGATAGGCAGCCAAATTTGCACCCTTGACTGGACTGACATCCATAATGTCTGTCACCTTCTGAATATCATCTAAAAACTCTTAGGGGTCGTTTGGTTGGGAACAAGTTATCCCAGGATTAGTTATCCCGGGATTAACTATCCTGGGATAAGTTATCCCACCATATATATGGGATAACTTATCCCACCATATATATGGGATAACTTATCCCATCACTATGGTATAAATGGTGGGATAAGTTATCTCAAACATGGCAACCAAACAAGATATTAAAAAGTTATCCCTAGACTATTTTTTTTATCCCATGACTATTTATTTTAATCTCTCACACCAAACGACCCCTTAGGGATCCTCTTCTGACTTGGACCCATGAAACTATGGAGGGTTCATCCGTGTAAAATCCCAGATCCTAGCTGCAGTATTATTGATCTGAGGTGAAGCTGGTGCCACAGCCTGCTGGTTGACCTGGGCGATCATGGCTTGAGTAAGCACTTGGAAAGTAGCCCTGAACTCGGAATGCGTGACTTACTCATTCAATGGGTCTGCTGGCTGATTCCTGGCGTTAGCTCTTCTGGGAGGCATTTTTCTGAAATGTGAAGAGCATGAGTTAAAATAAGATTAAATAGAGTTGACACTCTATAGCACAGGCTGGAAAAAGAAAGAAGGGAAGTTGTTCCTAATGACATCTCGTAGCTCCTCCCCCATAAGTGTGGCGCGCTTCACACCCATGAAGAAGGCTCTACTTGATGCAGATTTTAGACACCCTAGAACTCTTAAACCTGATGCTCTGATACCAAGTTTGTCATGCCCCGAGGCTACCCCTAGATGTAACACGGTACTTAGAGTCACATGTGACCCCAAGTTAACCCATGGTCTAGCATATCTAAACAATTTCAAGTTAAAAGCTTATACTGTGCGGAAGCTGAAAATAGTTTAAGAACTGAAATGGGGAAAAGCCCAAAACAAACATGTTTGAATATAAAATATGTAAGAATGTAGTAATAACTGAAGAACAACACTATCAACTCAAGCTGAATCTAATCTATGTCTGAAAGCCTCTAACCGAGATGAGTTGCTGGGATATGCCCCCAGCTAACTCTAACAATCTGAAAACTGAAATAATAAGACTGAAAAGTAAAGCATGTCTATTGTCCTCGAACTAAAAGGACTCACCACTGCAGCTACTGAGTATGGACTGGAAATCGATCTAAGCGCGATCTGGATACTGAGGGCCGGAACCTACATCATAAAATGATGTAGCAAAAAAGTATGCATCAGTACTTTGAATGTACTGAGCATGCTGGATATGAACTAAGCTGAACAACATAACAACAGAACATAGAAATATATATACTGAAGCATAAACTGAGAAGTAAGCTGAGATGCAATGACCAAACAAATATCATGAGTATATCACATGCTGAACTGAGTAACTGAATATAAGGTCAATGCAACATGAGTCTGACTTTGGGAGATACTATTAACCGATATTCCCCAAGTTGAGCTAACTATGAGGTCAACCTGTAACCCTGGATGGAAGGGTGGTCATACCTTGCCGAGGGCATGAACAAGTCTGACGTGGATTGAAGAACGCTCAAATCGTTCTCTCTAACGTAGAAGGTCACGGTGATCATGCAACAAAACAAAATTTATAATCCCAATAAGTGTCGGGGTCGTACCCAAGGGACTTGGGGTAGCTAAATAGAGATTGTAACGAATTGAGTTCAAGGTGCGAGTAATTGCCCAAAATAACAAGTAAAGGTATAGGGGAATGTTGTCACTACAATCGCAATTCAATTTAAAAAGCAATAAAACTAAAGCGGGTGTAACAAGTTGACTAGATGACTAGAGATGCATATCCGATGGGGCTTTGGTTATGGGATAGGGTGATTATCAATTCATACCTATTCTCACTTAATGACATGAATAGCATTGGTCATGGGTAAGATTTGCTTATCTCTCGATCAATAATCTTATATTCGATGATCTCGGTTAGAGCATCATCGGTTTGATCAATAAACAACCAATCTAGCTTGGAGAGGTCACACTATCTCTAGCTTAGACCCTTAAAAGGGAGAATTAGATGATAAGAGCTATCTCTAGCCTCAAATCTTAATGGAATCCCAAGTTCCCACTAGTAATTTCACATTTGAAACTATGAAATCCTTTCTCAAGCAAACACATAGTCAAGTCATGAAAATTAATGTTTGCAACCACTAATTTTAGGATTAAAACTTGGTGAAATTACTAGACCCATGTCAATTAAGTTATTATAAGCTAGAATAGATAACACCCACACCCATTTCTTAAGCACCCTTTATCAATACACCCCTAGACAAGAGAATTTAACCACTCATAGTAAGAGAGAAAGAGATACCATCTGGGTAATTCAAAATCCCTTCCATTAGAGATGAATCTCAAGTTCTAGATTCAATTTGGGCACAAAAGTGTTAACCAAGAGAATTAGATTGAAACCCTCTTCTCAATGGAGGTGAAAAACTTAGTCTCCAAGCTAAAAACTATTCAAAATATTTGGACTGATAAAAGTTATTTACAATTGTGCCTGAATAGGCCTTTTATAGTTTCCCAAAATGTCACTAAAATTAGAACAAAAATGCCCTTCAGGAGGTGTGCAGCACGACATGCGGTTCCCACATTATGATGTGCGCATCGCACACTACCTTTGGTTGAACTAGTGACTTCAGCTAGAATTGGGAGATCCGTGTGAAGGGGGTACGGTTCACACCTCAAGATGTGCGCGTTGCACAATGACCGCATCCCTTGACAGACTCTTCAGTGTCTCTTGCAGCTTGTGCGGAGGAGGTGCAGTTCGCACCTCGGCCTGTGCGTGTCGCACGACCACTGCATCTCCGGTCAGAATCTTCAGCTTTACCGAACACTTCACACTTCACTCCTTTTGAGCTCTTTTTGGGTCCATTTCCTTGTTTATCATCATCTATCAAAAGTACCTACATATACATCAATAATGGCCATAAGAACCTTTAAATCTATTCAAAACATAGCAATAATTCATGGATATAGGCTCAATAAGTTGGTAGATTACCGACTTATCAAACCCCCAAACTTGAACTATTGCTTGTCCCGAAGCAAGATACTCACAAGGTAAGGAATGAATTTGCTTTAAGCTCAATCAAGGCACAAATGACTACTCTGCACAAAAAATTTAAGAAAAAGAATAAACAAAAGACTCAAACAACCGACTCAACTACTATGCTCATCTCAAATTGGACCACCACAAATTCAAGGCAATTGATCAATTCAAAATCTTTTCCAAAAGGATATCATTTCTCATTCAAAAACAAGGGAATTTTTTCATTTAAAACAAGACATTTAAGCTTCTCAAGTCATTGGCTTGGACCATCAAGGTTTACCTCGAGATTTGCCACATAACTTGTCTTATTCATTCTACTCAATTAAAATAGAGACTCTATGTTTCAATTCCAGTGCATGATGACACTCACCACAAGAGAGAATCCCACTCACAATCATTCAATTCACAAAACAAGGGATTATAGGAGAACCAAGAAAACTCTCACTCTCTCAAGGAAGTTCAAGTGCATATGCGTCAACCCATAGGCTTGCCCATCATGTATATCGCCACTAATGTAGGGTAGCCAAGCTTGAAATCACCAAGGACTTATGGGTTACGATGTTGGATAGGGCTAAGGTGAGGATATAATTTGGTTCAAGTGACTACACCTCCCTAATGCTCTTTGTTCTCATTTCAAACACCGCTCACATTTTTCACTTTCAACTTCACCTTATTTCTCCCTCTCACAACCCAAGATTCCTCCTTTTTACTCATGATCATTCAAATTCCTTATACTGTCTTTACTTAGTAGCACCTATTTTTTCTTTTCAATTTGCTCATTGGATTGATCTTTTGGAGCAATTTTCAATTCGAAATTAAGGTGCTACCTTGCACTCGAAGTGCACTTCTTTTCTTCTCCTCATTTGATCACATGCATCCCCAAACTTAGGAATTTGCCTATGTTGTATTTCGTTTCCCACCCAAACTTAGGCTTTTAGCCTATATTTCATTTTCAAGAAATTAGGGAGGATGGGTGCCAAAATAGAGGTTCCAAAAAGGTCAAGGTGTTAACAAGGGGCTAAGGAACGGTCACAAGCTCAAAGGGGTTCACTAGGATTTGATGTCATGGGAAGTCATTTGGGTGAAGTGGCTATCAAAAAGGGTCTAAGGTCATCTTCCAAGCTAGGTCACACCTAAATTTTTTCATTGAATCACATTCGGGGCAAGTTCTAGATGACACTTATGCACAAGAATCAAGGTAAAGCCTCGCCACACAAGGCATCATGTAACAAGACTTCTTTCATTAGTCTCACAATCAATTGGGGAAAATGATTTTTGACAAGCTATTTCGAGTTCATTACACACTCGTTTGTGAGAATCAAGCCAAAGCGAGAGTGTGCCAGTCATGACAAGAGAATGCTTTTCCTCAAAAATTCATTACCCTTTTTCCTTTTATTTCCAAAATAATTTGCCACGAGAAAGTTTTTGGTGGGCCCATTTCGAGACAAGCAACTACAGACTCGATTCTAAAATAAACTTGGCATTTTCCCTTAAGAAAGTTGCCTCTCAATCGATTATAGGGAAACACCAATCCGGTTCGACACAAAAACAAAAGAGAGAAAATGAAAATAATCAAAACTCTTGCTCCTTGGGAAAGAACCGTGGTATTAAGAAAACCCTTGGAGTTTATTTCTAAACTACTATTAACAAGGCGATATCCAAATTTTGCGCTTATGATTCATTTTAAAACAAGCCTCAGAGTAGGCCTTTAGCGCATTTGCAAAGTACAAGTAGCAAGACAATGGAGCATGTAAGACCAACCCAATAACACAATAAAAATCAAGCCCGGCAAGGGCACAAATAAGCTCAAGGTAAAACAAAACATATAAAAAAAAACAAAATGAAATCTAAAGGATTATCACAATCATCCAAATATGCCCGACAAGGGCCAAATAATCTAGCAGAATAAAATGTCAACAGGACCCCACAAGGGCAATAAAAGCAATAAAATGCCCGACAAGGGAAATAAAATGTCTCAAGCCCACTCACGGGCACCAATAGAAGTAAGTAAAGCCACCCCCTTCCAATAAAAGGAACATTACCCTCAATGCTCATAGTGCAATGGGAATAGGGGGTGGAACTTCCTGGAGGACTAGTTCTCCTCATCATTATCATTAGCAGCTGTTTCCTCATCAGAGGCTCTCTCACTCAGGCCAGCACCACTGATGTGCCGCCATTTTACGGCACTTTTGACTCCTTTTAACTAAGAACAATCGTACGTTTTCTAGCAACCGTCGTCGTTTTTGATGGTTTTATGTTATATTTGTAGGAAATGGAGACAAACACGGAAACGGACGGAAATACGAGCAAAAAGACATTCTGGATAAGAGTGACGGCCTGAGTGACGGTCCTCACACATGTGACGGTCCGTCACAGAGACCGTCAAGTGGAGGCAGACCACTGCCCAGGGGTGATGGCCACCGTGACGGTCCGTCAAGGTGGTGACGGTCCGTCACCCCAAGCCGTCAAGTTGAGGCAGTCCGCTACGCGAAATCCAAACGTTTTTGGGTTTATTTCCTGGACTCCTATAAATACCCTATGTTAGGTTTATTTTACATAATTCATTACCCAATAGTTTTAGAAGAGTTTTTAGTCGATTTTGGAGAGCTAGAACACGTTTTCTTGTTCTTGAATTCGTGTTCTTGATTTGTTCTTGGGATCTTGGTTTTTCTTGTTCTTGGATATTTGAAGATTGTTTTCATTATATTATAAGAATCTCTTCTCCTTATTATGAATATGACTTTCTTCTCTTATTCGTCTAGCATGATTAACTAAACTCCCACAACTAGGGTTGTGGGAGCCATGGCTAAAGTAGCGATATAGATTCCGGGTAGCGACGGGTTCAATATATATGATTGTCACATTGTTAATCATTCATGCTTAACGTTTTCTAGTGGTTGTAAACATTAGAACATGCCTAGGTTTAATTTGCTTGAGTAAAGAGATTAAAACCGGGAAACTTGATTTACGACGAGGATTCGAGACTACTAACTCTCGTCTTATGATTAATGCTGTAACTAGATTAATCTACTTGATGTTTAGGATTGAAATATAAAACATACCTTTTCAAGTTCGAGAGAATTGAAAAGTAAATTCGTCTATTTGGTTGAGAAACGTTTAGATGATACCATTAATTCAATCACATCGTGACACACATATAGAAAGAACCCGTGTAAGCTTAGAATCGACATTGTTACCATCTCTATGGTGAACACTTCCCTAGTTCTCTCTCATATTGATTTTCACTCATACATTATTGTTCGTTTTGTTTACACATTGTTCACACAAAACCCCCCTTTATTTACCGGAAACTATTGACCATTAGTCAACTAATTCACTAAAGACTTAACTTTCACCATATTCTCTGTGGGATCGACCCCAACCTTTGTTGGGTTCTATATTTGACAACGATCGCTTACGCTTCTTAATTGGAGTGGTACTTTGAGCCTTATCAAATTTTGGCGCCGTTGCCGGGGAATACGGTTGTTTATTAAGTGTTGTGTGTTTATTTGACTCTTAGTCATATTTCCTAATTTTACTTTTATTTGTTGTTTTTGTTGTGGATAGGGTACAAAGTTGTGCATGCTAAGTACCCGGCGCTCGGGTGAATCAACATTACCTTACGACCCCGAGCTTGCTAGAACATTAAGGCAGAATATGGCCGCACAACAAGAGGCAGCAAGGCTCGCTGCAGAACTGCAGGCCTAACAAAATCTGAATGCTGGTGGTCTGCAGGACGATGTTACGCTGAATGAGGAGGATATCGACTTGGATGGAGTTGGCGCTATGGGAGCCATTGCTCTTCCAACGCTAGCGCCCGGAGCCAAGTTCAACATCACTAGCACGATGATCCAGCTGTTGAACTTGAGATGAGTGTTCCGTGGTGCCGCTGGTGATGATCCAAACCAGCACCTGATGAATTTCGTGGGCATCTGCAAGTCGTTTGAGTTGCCTGGAGTGAGTCAGATAGCAATCAGGCTCAGGTTGTTTGCGTTGTCTCTGTCTGATGAGGCAGCATTGTGGTTGACAGAGCTGACCCCCAACTCTATCACAACTTGGGGAGAGTTGAAAGGAGCTTTCCTAGAAAGGTTCTTTCCTCCCTCTTGGATGATACAGTTGAGGGATGAAATTAGTTATTTCAGATAGCAACCTCACGAAGCGTTATATGAGACTTGGTTGCGGTTCAAGAAGAAACTGACGCAATGCCCGAACTATCAACTGACCGACAACTTCTTGATGCAGACGTTCTACAGGGCACTGAATTCGGCTACCAAGCCGACGTTGGACAACGGAGCAGGTGGTGCATTCATGGGTCTCACTTTTGTTGAGGCCACAACTACTTTGGACAGTCTCACCAAAACCAATAGGGCCTGGCATACACGGGATACAGAGGTAGCAGCTAGCACTTATGCAGTTGGTATGTCAGCTGCGCAGCGCAGAAAAGAGGAGGAGCGTGACCAAGACATGGCGCATCTGAAAACGCAGTTGGACCTACTGACAAAGCACTTGTTCTCAGGAGGTATGGAGAAGGTAAAAGCTGTGGGTTCCCAAGGTAGAACAACAGAGTTGGAAACTGATGAGGAGGCGAATTACTTGGGGGGTTTCCAGGCCAATGGCCAAGGAAACCAAGGTCGGACCTATCAGAAAGACAACTACTACGAAAAAGCTGGCTACAGAGATCGTGAGCAGGGAAACTGGAGGAATAACACCAATAGAGGTGGCTTATATGTACCACCTGGTAATCGGGACAAAGCTAGCAACGAGGCAGGGACTTCCAAGCTAGAGAACATGATGGCAAAGATGCTGCTGAAGGTAGAATCGACTGACTCTGGGGTGAAGGAGATAAGGACTGAGTTATCGGCCATGAGTCAAATAGTGGAGGCACATTCCACCTCGATCAAGCAATTAGAGCAGCAAGTGGGACAAATCTCGGCATCTCTAAACCCAAGAAAGACAGGTACCTTGCCGAGCGACACTATTCAAAACCCGAGGAACGATGCGAGCTGTATGGCGATCACTACAAGAAGCGGCAAAATATTACCGGAATCACATCCGGTAATTCAGACTCAAGTTGAGGGTGATGACGCCAATGACAAGGAGGTTGAAGAAGCTACTCAAAAGCCCGCGGAGAAAAACAAGGAAGCTGAAAAGCTTCCAACTATTATGCCGCGACCACCGCCCCCTTTCCCGCAACGATTGAAGAAGAAAGCGGATGATAGTAAGTTCCTGAACTTCATGACCATGCTCAAGCAGATATCAATAAACATCCCATTGGTAGAAGCGCTTGAACAAATGCCCGGTTATGCCAAGTTCATGAAGGACTTGATTACAAAAAAGAGGTCGGTAAGTTTTGAATCGGAAGACAACCTCCACCACTGCAGTGCTATTTCCTCAAGATCGTTAGTAGACAAAAAGGAAGATCCAGGTGCGTTTATGGTTCCCTGTACTATTGGGAAACTCGGCTTTGGAAGAGCCTTGTGTGATCTTGGTGCTTGCATCAACCTGATGCCGCTAGCAGTCTATAAATAATTGGGTTTGGGAGCTCCTAAACCAACATCCATGAGAGTGTTGATGGCTGACCATTCGGTAAAGCAACCCGTGGGAATATTGTCTGATGTGCTAGTAAAGATCGGTAAGCTTATCTTCACAGCTGACTTTGTGATCTTGGATTGCGAAGTGGATTTTGAAGTTCCCATAATCTTGGGACGACCATTGCTAGCAACGGCAAGAGTATTGGTTGACATGGAAAGAAACGAACTGACCTTCAGGCTAAACAATGAATTTGTAAAGTTCGATGTGTCTAAATTGATGAAGCAACCAACTGACATGAGGGTGGTCGCGGTCGTCAATGTTATTGAGGAAGCTCCTGCGAATGTGCATCTTGAGGAGAAAGGTTTGGTCGAGACTCTAGCTGTTGTGAGAAGGAGGCTGCGAGAAGGGAAACATGTAGAGGAAGGCGGTGAAAATAGATCAAGGAAACGAAAACACCGCAAGAGAATCTGCAAAGAAAGAGCGAAGAAGTTGTCACGACTAGCTGTGGAGCCAATAAAAAAAGAAGCTGGAATGCAAAATGAGGTTGTCGCGTGCACACACTCCATCGATTTCCCCTGCTTTGGAGACCCTGGCGGTCTCCAACATCATGTCAGAATCTGAATCCGATGGACTTCACAGGTATTCCTTATTCTCACAGTTTTTATTTTTCATATGTATGCATTGGGGACAATGCACGAGTCTAAGTTGAGGGTGTTGGGATACCTGTGAGTCATACACCATCGAGGTTTTTTGTTGCCGTGTTTCTTTTCCCTCCGGTGTGCTATCTAGTAGAACCGGCATGTTTAGGTTGTTATTTTTAAATTTTTGATTTTTTTTAGTGTCTATAGTGATGAGCATGGCATTTTTTGTTACTAAAAGGAGCCCCCTTTAAAAATTTTCTGGTTTTGTACTTATGTTGAAACGACTGACTGTCTGGATCCTTGAATGTCATTGTATGATTAAGATCAGAATGAGTATGCTTAAGCCGAGCGGTTGTTTGATAGTTGGTAGTGATATAGTTTCTTGGTGCCAAGTGTGTGTGAGATTATTGTTATAAATTCTTACTCTGTGCATGCATCTAGAACTTGCCCGGTCTATTTGGTTAAAGTTCAAAGTTGGTTTCTTAGGAAAGGATCTCAGGCCCTTTTTGTGTACAGTCCACTTAGCCTATAAGATCGTCCAAATATGAATAATCCCTTTGATCCCTGTTTAAGCCATAATTGACCATGTTCTTTCAATAACCCGTCACCGTTCCTGTTTAGCTATGAATCCCTGTTTTGGCCCTGGTCCTTCCTTGGACATCGTGCACCTCAACTCAGGCAATCAGCCTAAGTTGAGGGTGGCTACTATAGAGGTGAATGATAAGAAAAAGAGGATGGAGAAGATTGGTTATGAATAGAATGAAAATTCGGGTGTGTGCCTAAAAAAAGAAAAGAAAAATAAAAAGAGATGAAAAAGATCGAAAAAGTAATAAAAAGAATTGTCAAAATAAAGGGGCCGCACCTGTAGCTAGAGAGAAGGAAATAAAAAGGTGAATAAGGATGGACAAAGTAAAGTTATGTGGTAATAAGACGTCGGTGGTTCCAAGGAGGGCTTAGTCACTAACCCCTAAATGTATCCTACCTGCACCTGAAGCCTCATTACAAGCCTAAACAAGTCCTGTAGTGATCCTGAGCGGCTTTCTGAAGAACTGAAATAAAATAGTAAGGGCAAGCCTATGGTATAGCATGTGCATTGTTCGAAATCGTTTGTGAGTGTGAGCGCTTACCTAGTCCCAAATCTTGTGTGGGACTTCTTTGTGGTGAGGGCACCAAGATTTCTGTATTGTCTATTGATTGTTAGGATAGTTGCGCATGTGTATGTAGAATGTTCTATCATATCGGAATGACATGTTTAGATCCATGCAAGTTAGTGTTTCATACATTTGTGTGCTACGAGGGAGCTTGAATTAAAATTGAATAAGATATTGAATGACCATGAGTTGCTAGAGACACGAGTTTGTTTTCTTAGTTGAGTCGTCGTGTTGTGTTTCTTTTATGTTATGTTGCTTGAGGACAAGCGAACGTCTAAGTTGAGGGTGTTGATGTGCCGCCATTTTACGGCACTTTCGACTCCTTTTAACTAAGAATAATCGTACGTTTTCAAGCAACCATCGTCGTTTTTGATGGTTTTATGTTATATTTATAGGAAATGGAGACAAACACGGAAACAGACGGAAATATGAGCAAAAAGACATTTTGGATAAGAGTGACGGCCTGAGTGACGGTCCATCACACATGTGACGGTCCGTCACAGAGATCGTTAAGTGGAGGCAGACCACTGCCCAGGGGTGACGGCCACCGTGACGGTCCGTCAAGGTGGTGACGGTCCGTCACCCCAAGCCGTCAAGTTGAGGCAGTCCGCTACGCGGAATCTGAACGTTTTTGGGTTTATTTCCTGGACTCCTATAAATATCCCATGTTAGGTTTATTTTACATAATTCATTACCCAATAGTTTTAGAAGAGTTTTTAGTTGATTTTGGAGAGCTAGAACACGTTTTATTGTTCTTGAATTCGTGTTCTTGATTTGTTCTTGGGATCTTGATTTTTCTTGTTCTTGGATATTTGAAGATTGTTTTCATTATATTGTAAGAATCTCTTCTCCTTATTATGAATATGACTTTCTTCTCTTATTCTTCTAGCATGATTAACTAAACCCCCACAACTAGGGTTGTGGGAGCCATGGCTAAAGTAGCGATATAGATTCCGGGTAGCGACGGGTTCAATATATATGATTGTCACGTTGTTAATCATTCATGCTTAACGTTTTCTAGTGGTTGCAAATATTAGAACATGCCTAGGTTTAATTTGCTTGAGTAAAGAGATTAAAACCGGGAAACTTGATTTACGACGAGGATTCGAGACTACTAACTCTCGTCTTATGATTAATGCTGTAACTAGATTAATCTACTTGATGTTTAGGATTGAAATATAAAAGCATACCTTTTCAAGTTCAATCCTAAACATCAAGTAGATTAATCTTGTTACAGCATTAATCATAAGACGAGAGTTAGTAGTCTCGAATCCTTGTCGTAAATCAAATCGTTCTCTCTAACGTAGAAGGTCACGGTGATCATGCAACAAAACAAAATTTATAATCCCAATAAGTGTCGGGGTCGTACCCAAGAGACTTGGGGTAGCTAAATAGAGATTATAACGAATTGAGTTCAAGGTGCGAGTAATTGCCCAAAATAACAAGTAAAGGTATAGGGGAATGTTGTCACTACAATCGCAATTCAATTTAAAAAGCAATAAAACTAAAGCGGGTGTACCAAGTTGACTAGATGACTAGAGATGCATATCCGATGGGGCTTTGGTTATGGGATAGGGTGATTATCAATTCATACCTATTCTCACTTAATGACATGAATAGCATTGGTCATGGGTAAGATTTGCTTATCTCTCAATCAATAATCTTATATTCGATGATCTCGGTTAGAGCATCATCGGTTTGATCAATAAACAACCAATCTAGCTTGGGGAGGTCACACTATCTCTAGCTTAGACCCTTAAAAGGGAGAATCAGATGATAAGAGCTATCTCTAGCCTCAAATCTTAATGGAATCCCAAGTTCCCACTAGTAATTTCACATTTGAAACTATGAAATCCTTTCTCAAGCAAACACATAGTCAAGTCATGAAAATTAATGGTTGCAACCACTAATTTTAGGATTAAAACTTGGTGAAATTACTAGACCCATGTCAATTAAGTTATTATAAGCTAGAATAGATAAAACCCACACCCATTTCTTAAGCACCCTTTATCAATACACACATAGACAAGAGAATTTAACCACTCATAGTAAGAGAGAAAGAGATACCATCTGGGTAATTCAAAATCCCTTCCATTAGAGATGAATCTCAAGTTCTAGATTCAATTTGGGCACAAAAGTGTTAACCAAGAGAATTAGATTGAAACCCTCTTCTCAATGGAGGTGAAAAACTTAGTCTCCAAGCTAAAAACTATTCAAAATATTTGGACTGATAAAAGTTATTTACAATTGTGCCTGAATAGGCCTTTTATAGTTTCCCAAAATGTCACTAAAATTAGAACAAAAATGCCCTTCAGGAGGTGTGCAGCACGACATGCGGTTCCCACATTATGATGTGCGCGTCGCACACTACCTTTGGTTGAACTAGTGACTTCAGCTAGAATTGGGAGATCCGTGTGAAGGGGGTACGGTTCACACCTCAAGATGTGCGCGTTGCACAATGACCGCATCCCTTGACAGACTCTTCAGTGTCTCTTGCAGCTTGTGCGGAGGAGGTGCAGTTCGCCCTCGGCCTGTGCGTGTCGCACGACCAATGCATCTCCGGTCAGAATCTTCAGCTTTACCGAACACTTCACACTTCACTCCTTTTGAGCTCTTTTTGGGTCCATTTCCTTGTTTATCATCATCTATCAAAAGTACCTATATATACATCAATAATGGCCATAAGAACCTTTAAATCTATTCAAAACATAGCAATAATTCATGGATATAGGCTCAATAAGTTGGTAGCTTACCGACTTATCAAACCCCCAAACTTGAACTATTGCTTGTCCCGAAGCAAGATACTCACAAGGTAAGGAATGAATTTGCTTTAAGCTCAATCAAGGCACAAATGACTACTCTGCACAAAAAATTTAAGAAAAAGAATAAACAAAAGACTCAAACAACCGACTCAACTACTATGCTCATCTCAAATTGGACCACCACAAATTCAAGGCAATTGATCAATTCAAAACCTTTTCCAAAAGGATATCATTTCTCATTCAAAATCAAGGGAATTTTTTCATTTAAAACAAGACATTTAAGCTTCTCAAGTCATTGGCTTGGACCATCAAGGTTTGCCTCGAGATTTGCCACATAACTTGTCTTATTTATTCTACTCAATTGAAATAGAGACTCTATGTTTCAATTCCAGTGCATGATGACACTCACCACAAGAGAGAATCCCACTCACAATCATTCAATTCACAAAACAAGGGATTATAGGAGAACCAAGAAAACTCTCACTCTCTCAAGGAAGTTCAAGTGCATATGCGTCAACCCATAGGCTTGCCCATCATGTATATCACCACTAATATAGGGTAGCCAAGCTTGAAATCACCAAGGACTTGTGGGTTACGATGTTGGATAGGGCTAAGGTGAGGATATAATTTGGTTCAAGTGACTACACCTCCCTAATGCTCTTTGTTCTCATTTCAAACACCGCTCATATTTTTCACTTTCAACTTCACCTTATTTCTCCCTCTCACAACCCAAGATTCCTCCTTTTTACTCATGATCATTCAAATTCCTTATACTGTCTTTACTTAGTAGCACCTATTTTTGCTTTTCAATTTGCTTATTGGATTGATCTTTTGGAGCAATTTTCAATTCAAAATTAAGGTGCTACCTTGCACTCGAAGTGCACTTCTTTTCTTCTCCTCATTTGATCACATGCATCCCCAAAATTAGGAATTTGCCTATGTTGTATTTCGTTTCCCACCCAAACTTAGGCTTTTAGCCTATATTTCATTTTCAAGCAATTAGGGAGGATGGGTGCCAAAATAGAGGTTCCAAAAAGGTCAAGGTGTTAACAAGGGGCCAAGGAACGATCACAAGCTCAAAGGGGTTCACTAGGATTTGATGTCATGGGAAGTCATTTGGGTGAAGTGGCTATCAAAAAGGGCCTAAGGTCATCTTCCAAGCTAGGTCACACCTAAAATTTTTCCTTGAATCACATTCGGGGCAAGTTCTAGATGACACTTATGCACAAGAATCAAGGTAAAGCCTCGCCACACAAGGCATCATGTAACAAGACTTCTTTCATTAGTCTCACAATCAATTGGGAAAAATGATTTTTGACAAGCTATTCCGAGTTCATTACACACTCGTTTGTGAGTCAATCAAGCCAAAGCGAGAGTGTGCCAGTCATGACAAGAGAATGCTTTTCCTCAAAAATTTATTTCCCTTTTTCCTTTTATTTCCAAAATAATTTGCCACGAGAAAGTTTTTGGTGGGCCCATTTCGAGACAAGCAACTACAGACTCGATTCTAAAGTAAAACTTGTCATTTTCCCTTAAGAAAGTTGCCTCTCAATCGATTATAGGGAAACACCAATCCGGTTCGACACAAAAACAAAAGAGAAGAAAATGAAAATAATCAAAACTCTTGATCCTTGGGAAAGAACCGTGGTATTAAGAAAACCCTTGGAGTTTATTTCTAAACTACTATTAACAAGGCGATATCCAAATTTTGCGCTTATGATTCATTTTAAAACAAGCCTCAGAGTAGGCCTTTAGCGCATTTGCAAAGTACAAGTAGCAAGACAATGGAGCATGTAAGACCAACCCAATAACACAATAAAAATCAAGCCCGGCAAGGGCACAAATAAGCTCAAGGTAAAACAAAACGTATAAAAAAAAAATGAAATCTAAAGGATTATCACAATCATCCAAATATGCCCGACAAGGGCCAAATAATCTAGCAGAATAAAATGTCAACAGGACCCCACAAGGGCAATAAAAGCAATAAAATGCCCGACAAGGGAAATAAAATGTCTCAAGCCCACTCACGGGCACCAATAGAAGTAAGTAAAGCCACCCCCTTCTCATAAAAGGAACATTGCCCTCAATGCTCATAGTGCAATGGGAATAGGGGGTGGAACTTCCTGGAGGACTAGTTCTCCTCATCATTATCATTAGCAACTGTTTCCTCATCAGAGGCTCTCTCACTCAGGCCAGCTCCACCCTTTCGGGAGTGCACAGAAAGTGTGGAGGCATGGAGGCCCCTCTGAAAATCCATATCTTGATCATCACCCAACTCTTGATCCTCATTGCCTGGCAACTACTCATCTACATAGGCTGTAAACAAGCTATCCAAGGGTCCGAGAATGGAACGAGATGGAGTTAGGGTAGTCAGATTTGCTTCTACCACCGAAGCCTTGCCTTTGGCTTTGTCAACATCTCTCCGGAGTGTTGTGATTTCCCCCTCCATGACATCCACCCTCTTACACAGCGTGTTCAATCTATCTACTACCCCCTTAACTGCACTCTTGACAACCTTGTTTATCATGCCTGGTAGCTTAGAAGCTAGGTCAGTAAGATGCTTCTCATGGCTATGAGTTTTGTTCACCATGTATTGAAGGCTGCTTTTGGTTATCGAGGGGGTTGGAGCATGTGTACGTGCCTCATAAGTAGCCCTGGAGGGGGATGAAGCATCTGCCCTAGCACTAAGCTCATCACTGTCAACCCCACTCAACTGCTCCACCCTTTGCTTCTTAAACCTGGGGGCGTCCCTGTCCATTTTCCTATCAAGGTCGATGGTTCCAATAGCATGAGTGAATTTGTCACAACTGAGGATAGGGACATCGGCCTTGGCACAAAGCTTAGTGATCAGCACAGGGAAGGGGAAGGAGTCATTTCCTCGACAAGCTTTTCTCCTTATCACCATAGCCGTTATTTCTACAAAGATCACATGCTCCCTCATCATAATGGCTGCAATTAGAATGGCCCCCTCTTGGGTTATCTTCTGATCATTTTGGGAAGGCAAGAAGTGGTTGCGAATAAGATCATACCAAAGACGAGCCTCAAAGATTAAGGACCTCCTTGGGATATCTCCCCCCATAGTATGCCATAGGGGAACATCTTGAGCAATGACGAGGGCTGTCTCCTGGTATGGCTTTGAGTCTGCCATTAACTTAGCCATGAGGGTTGGTGCATGATCAATTAGGTGTCCCCAATAGACAGCATTGATGGCACCAGGGGTGATGCTAACTTTCTTTCCCATGATTATGACTGAGTCAAGGTTGGGAAATTTCTCCACAAGCCCTCTGTATCCTTTGGAATCCTGTGTAGCCTGATAAGCTGTAAAGAATTCTCGCATAATTTCCTCGTAGTACCCGTCGGGTACATCCTAAAAGAGCTGCAATTGTCGTTCAGGAAATTACTGGTGCATGTTAGGTAGCTGATCCCCAAACTCACCCAAATTAAAACTTTGCTGCACATTGAATCTTCTATCTTTGTCACGCTTGTAGAAGGATTTCATGCCCTCTACTCCAAAACGGAGCCTCGCTTCTTCAGCAGCAGACCTTTACCTAGGTTGGCTTCCAGTGTTTCACCTGTTTGAATACATATTCTACATACAGAGATTGTGAGCTAAAAACAAAAACAAAACCTAAAAAGAAGTTAGCAAACTACAAAGTATGGAATGCAAAGGATTGGAAAAACAAAGTAGGTGAATGTCGGCTTGTACGGACCATATGCGAAATGCACCAAAGAGAGTGCGCATCGCATGTACTATCGCATAAGCAGACAGAATCCTACATGGATTTTCCATCAAGGTGCGAAGCTGGTGCAATTCACACCATCAGAAGTGCGTGTCATACTAGGCGCCGCCCCTCAGATCAGTGTCCTACTTCTTATTTCCAACATTGTGCGGTGCTTCATGCGACCCGCACATAAATATCTATACATCTCATGCGAAGTGCACAATGACACAATTGGAATTTTTGGTTCCTTGCATGCTTGAGAGTTCCGCATGTGACCCATAGATCAAGATGTGCATAGATACTGGGCACCCCGCAACAACCCAATCAGCATTA
The DNA here is from genome assembly GCA_003996215.1 of Jaltomata sinuosa. Classification (NCBI taxonomy): domain Eukaryota; kingdom Viridiplantae; phylum Streptophyta; class Magnoliopsida; order Solanales; family Solanaceae; genus Jaltomata; species Jaltomata sinuosa. The sequence continues at coordinate 90,628 of QJPP01003488.1, forward strand.
AACAAGGAGGACAAGGGGTATCATGACTATAACTTACGGGTACTCAGACTTTCCCGGATTTTCATTGACATAATAGGAAGAAAGAAAGGAACTAACGACTTCCCTTAAGATGAACGTTAAACCGTCTATCATTAGGAACATCAAGCCCTCACTTGCACAACGAATATCCACAATTTCAGCAATAATTAACCCCCTTCCCGCACAAGATCATATACCCTAAATATAATGCTAAACAAAAACCATGGGTATACACTCAGCGAAATTCAGCCTCAAGAGTCAACTTTTAATCACAACCTCATGACAAATGATGATTTACCCTTAAAAACGACATCACCCAATCTATCATCGGGCCAAATCATTCGTTCATCACAAGTGAGTTACTCAAACTTCACCCCAACACAAAATTCAATGCTAAAAATCACTACCAATCAACATGCATTACTAAAATTAAAGTTCTATCAAGTTGACACATAGCAATATCATCAATACAACGTAGAATTGGGGACCCAATTTTTTTGGATCTCACCTAAACTCAACATGGCAATTCCACTAAGCATGCTTCACAATATGAGTTCCCAACCTTCATAGAAACAAGTATTTAACGTCAGGGAACTTACCACAAGTGAAGATTATGAAGAGAGGAGTGAAAATTGAAGCATTTTTTTTTGATAATGGTGACCAAGAAAACCTTCCTGGAGAGATGACGATGGCGGTGGTGATGGAATGGTAAGGATTGTGGGTAAGATGAGGAGATGATTTTTGGAGAGGTTTGAGGGATTTATATAGAGTTTTGGGAGAGAATTTTGAGGGTTTGAGGAAAAAGATGGTGGAAGAAGAAGAGAAAAGGTTGTTTTAAAAGAAAAAGAAGAAGAAAGGTCGGCTAGGTCATCTCTGGGTCGGGTCTGTTAACGGGTTAGGTCAATTAAAATTCAAACTTACCGCTGGTGCACCGCGATATGCGATTCGCACCAGACAAGGTGCGGATCGCATAGCGTTTCTCACTCGCCCTTTTTTTACCCTTGGGTGTGCCCAGGCATCTATTTCACCATGCGATGGAGGTACGACACGCACTTGGGCTCGTGCGGTCCGCACGACCAACCGCACGTTGCCTCCAAATTTTCAAATTTCCTTCATACATCTATTTCACCATGTGATAGGCTATGCGATACGTACAAATGCTTGTACGGTTTGCACAGTCCACCACACGGACCCCTTTTGCCTTGCTTTCGCTTGTTCAACTTTTCCATCCATGCATTCCCTACAAAAATACCAAAAACAACAAAAGATAACCAAAAACAAATGAAGAAACTTGGGTTGCCTCCTAAGCAGCGCTTGATTTAACGTCGCGGCACGACGATACTACTTCAATCCTCAATCATTCTTTAGGTTAGTGATGGTGTCGCTAGGCAACATCCCTTTCATCCTCGGGTTCATTTGTCTTGAGAGGTGGTTCATTTGGGCCTCAAGATGCTTGATTGAGGCTAAGTGGGAGCTCACAGTTTGGTGAAATGTTGAGACCTCATTCTTTAGCTCGCTCACTCCCCTTTTTTTTTTTCACTTTCTTAAGAACCAAGGACAACATGTCTTCCAACTTGGAATGGACGAGGTTGCTTGTGCCCAATTGGTAGAGAGAGTCCACATTGTTTGAAGGGATATAGGGATTTGAACTCCGGTGATTGAAATGATCACCATCCTTGTCTCTATCCCACCAATTTCCATCTCTTTATTTGTCTCGAATACAACCTTGGTTCTCCTCCCTCGGGCAATAATACTCGGGACGAGAACCCACCGACACAAAACATAGCTTTCCATCTACCACAGTTATGATATCATCATCACTAGCTTTGATTTCTGGTGTACTCGCTGCATTCACTGTCTTAGCACTACCAGCTCCCATCACATGCTTGGCCATTAGATCAATTTGTGTCATCATTTTTTCCATTATCTCATCTTGATCCTCCTCCTATTTCCTCATTTCATTAATCAAGATAGATGAGGGTCTGCCCGAAGTTGGCACATCCGCTTCTCTTATATGCCAAGCTTGATTGGTCTTCGTCATTCGCTCTAACAAAGTCGAGGCAATGGGGAACTCTAAGTCCATAAAGGTGCCACCTCCAAGGTTGTTAGACACCGAATTATTCATAGAGTTTAATGTACTGGTCCACCAAATAGGTCCTTCATTTAGATTAAGTGGAGCATGGTGCTAGTCACATGAAAAACAACATTTCCCACCATGGGGGGTAGGCGGATTGCACCTATACCCCCATGCATCATAAGCTCAGCCTCGTTGGTTTCCATGAAGTCGTCAACACTCTCGTTATCGTCGACCTCATTCATAGGCTAGCCTGCTTAATCACAACACAAACAATAAACAAAAGTAAAAGAAACAAGTACTCTCAAGGTGACTTCAAAACAACAATCAAAAATAGCTATCAACTCAAGTCCCTAGCAACGGTGCCATTTTTGATGAACACTCAAATCGTGCTCTCTTAAGTAGGAGGTCACAACGATCATGTAGCAAAACAAAATTTATAATACCAACGAGTGTTGGGGTCATACCCAAGGGACTTGGGGTAGCTAAATAGAGATTGTAACGCATTGAGTTCAAGGAGAGAGTAAATGCTCAAAAATAAAAACCAAAAGAATGCGGGAATCGAGATATTGTCACTACAATCATAATTCAATTTAAAAAGCAATAAAACTAAAGCGGGTGTACCAAGTTGACTAGATGACTAGGGATGCATATCCGATGGGGCTTTGGTGATGGGATAGGGTGATCATCTATTCATACCTATTCTCACTTAATGACATCAATAGCATTGGTCATGGGTAATATTTCCTTATCTCTCGATCAACAATCTTATATCTGAAGATCTTTATTAGAGCATCATCGGTTTGATCAATAAATAATCAATCTAGCTTGGGGAGGTCACACTATCCCTAGCTTAGACCCTTAAATAGGAGAATCCGATGATAAGAGCTATCTCTAGTCTCAAATCTTAATGGAATCCCAAGTTCCCACTAGTAATTTCACATCCGAAACTATGAAATCCTTTTTCAAGCAATCACATAGTCAAGTGATGAAAATTAATGTTTTCAACCACCAATTTTAGGATTAAAACTTGGTGAAATTACTAGACCCATGTCAATTAAGAAATTATAAGCAAGAATAAATAACACCCACACCCATTTCTTAAGCACCCATCTTAATTACACCCCTAGACAAGAGAATTTAGCCACTCATAGGAAGAGAGAAAGAGATACTAGCTGGGTAATTCAAAATCCCTTCCATTGGAGCTGAATCTTAAGTTCTAGATTCAATTTGAGCACAAAAGTGTTAACCAAGAGAATTAGATTGAAACTCTCTTCTCAATGGAGGAGAAAAACTTAGTCTCCAAGCTAAAAACTATTCAGAATAGTTGGAGTGATAAAAGTTACTTACAATTGTGCCTGAATAGGCCTTTTATAGTTTCCTAAAATATCACTAAATGTTAGGACAAAAATGCCTTTTAGGAGGTGTACTGCACGACGTACGGTTCGCACATTGTGATGTGCGCATCGCACACTGCCTCCAATTAAACCAGTGACTTCAGCTAGAATTGGGAGCTTCGTGTGAAGGGGTGCGGTTCGCACCTCAGAATGTGCATGTCGCACAGCTACCGCACCTCTTGATAGACTCTTCAGTGACTTTTGCAGCTTGTGCGGAGGAGGTGCAGTTTGCACCTTGGCCTATGCGTGTTGCACGGCCACCGCATCTCCTATTAGAATCTTCATCTTTTCCGAACACTTCACACTTCACTCCTTTTGAGCTCTTTTTGGGTCTATTTCCTTGTTTATCATCATCTATCAAAAGTACCTACATAGACATCAATAAAGGCCATAAGAACCTCTAAATTTATTCTAAACATAGCAATAATTCATAGATATAGGCTCAACAAGTTGGTAGATTACTGACTTATCATAGATTGACTAAACTGATGTCCACAAAGGATAAGGGTGTCAAGCTTAATCTGACGAGTGACCCCTTTAGAACCTATGGTGGCGCCGTAGTTCTGGAACTTAGGGATTGCTACTAAAGGTCTCAGCCTAAAGTTGATGGATGAGCCTTCATCCCTTAGTTCGCTCGGTGCTAAATCTACTCCCAATTGAATGTAAGCTAACATACAAATGTAACACTGGATAGCTCAAAATACTGATATAATCTGAAAATGCACATAAACATACTGAAGGATATGGCATTGAAATTCTGAAGCATGATTATCTGTCTAATCTACCTAGTAAGCATAATTTATGAAGCACTGAAAATTATCACAGGCTAGGGTTCTGAATTCTGTACATGAACTGTAGTAATTCTCTAAGGAACATGAACTAAGCATCATATAAATTATAGCATCTGAATAGCAAGGAAACTCTAAGGTTTATGAACCCTAGGTCTAATCAATCATGGTGAAACTGAAGGAACTGGCTGATTTCTAGGGACCTAGTGGGTAAAAGGAACCCACTAGTTAAATCCCACATACCTGGAGGAAGATTCTACGGTTGAACCTTCGGATTTAGGGAGAAACTTGGAGGAAACCCTGTGATTTGTTCTTGAGAGAAAGCGCTTTGTTTTTATCTGATGTTGCTAAGTTTCAAATTATTTAGGAGTAATGAGGGGGAATGGAGTTAAAAACCCTTTGATTACTCCCAAAATGACTAAGGACCGGAAATACAAGAATTGGGAAAAGACTGTACTGCCCCCAACTTAAGCTGGAAATTTTGGAAAATCTCACCGCTGAACGGGCTGCCTGATGGGCATCGGACCTGTGACAGCTCTTCGGCTAGGGTCTCATAACAGGGTAGGAGGGGCTTCCCTACTGGATGATTCCCACGATGGCTCCCACGGCCCATTGCGTTAGCAACGCCCATGGCTTTATCCCATCAGGGCAAGGGAGGCTGAGAGGGGCTTCTGACTCCTTTTCATGGGCTACCCGAAGGCCCGTCAGACCTGTGACGTTCGTTGGTCCCCTTTTGGCTGTATCATGATAGGCTGGGTCCCTGGTCCATTCCCATGGGGACCCTTGATGGGCTGTCGTGTCCACGATGCTCGTGGGTCAGCCCGTGAGGCTTGACTGTAGATGGGATTTTCTTGAGTTTTGTTGAGTTTTGGGTTTTTAAAGTTGGTCTAAATTCTGGGGTGTTACAATATCTCCCCCTTGGGATCATTCATCCTCGAATGATGACTAACTAAGCTGAGTTTGGAGGGAAAGAGCTGCAATCCCTACCAACTAAATTCTAAAAGCTGATATCTGACTGAGTCTACTTCTAAGTACATGAAAGCATGCCGAAAATGCTGGGATAAATAGGAAAACATGATTTTGAGACTGACATGCATCAGAGGAAACTGAAAGACTGGAGAGGAACTATTACCTCAAATTGAAACTGGGTCAGAAGGAAAGAGGTGAGGGTACTTGGCCATCATGACTGCTTCTGCTTCTCAAGTAGCTTTCTCTACAGACTTGTTCCTCCACAAGACCTTTATTGAAGCGACTTCCTTATTCCTCAACTTATGAACCTGGTGGTCTATAATCTCAACTGGAACCTCCTCATAAGTGAGGCTATCCTTCACAACCACACTCTCCAAAGGTACTATCGATGCTACATACCTGGGACTGAGCTTCCCTTTCTTGCCAAATCTCATTACTCCCTTCATGGGTGACACTTTCAGGAAAACCCAATCATCTATCTCGAACTCTAAATCTCTTCTCCTAACATATGCTTAGGACTTCTAATGACTCTGAGCTGTCTTTAGCCTATATCTGATAATCTGAACTTTCTCCATAGCCTCATGAATTGAATCTGGCCCAATCAAGGCTGCTTCACCTACTTCAAACCAACCTACTGGTGATCTGCATCTACGCCCATAAGTTGCCTCATCTATGAGCATATATATTATTTTGGGAGGACTATTTAGCACTGAGATAAGTATGGGTTCAGATAACCCAAGCCAAAAAACTATGTTGCCAACGTAGGGTAAGGTTATTTTCCAAGTCAAGTGACTCATATTTTAGCCCAAAAGAGGATCAATTTAGATCTACAAGTTATGTTTTTTCTATACCCTAACAAGGTATAGGACAACTCTACCAACATGGGCAAGATGTTGGAACATTATGAGCTCACATGGTGTTTATCAGTTATAAGAAATTCCTCAAGTGAAATTAAAGTTACTTTCAATATTTCTATTTGATATATAGCCTTCAGCTCTATAAAGTGTTTTATGATCCAGTTTCATACTTTTGTTTGGCTTACTTCAGATATTTGGTACTTCAGTCATTATTCCTGTTGTTCTCATATTCAGTCTTGTAATTAGTTGATCAGTTATATTATCATTGTTTCTACTTAGCTTTATTACAAACCATACATACCACGTACTGACGCCATTTGGCGCTACATCATTTTATAATGCAGATTCATGTATACAATTTTAACAGTAGGCTCATCCTTAGTTATCTCATCCTCAGCTTTTGTGAGGCCTCTTTGCTTTTAGAGGCTCCATTTAGTCTTTTTAGTTCATTAGTCATCTTTTAGGAGATAAAGATAGCCTGGGGCCTTGTCGCGGTAGAGTTATTCTATTCTTTCTGTTAAAGGCTTTATTAGACAAGTTAGTAAAGTGTCAGATATTCTAAGTGTTTTCAGTCAATTGTGCATCCAGATTTAAGAAAGATATTTGATTTTATTTCTCAAAGTTATCCTTGTTCATACTTTAAATCTTCCACAAATGTTTAAGTTGTAAGTTTCAGTAGTAAGCCAGGCCAAGGATTCACTTGGACCGGTAGTGGTTATGGGTGCTGGCCATGCCCAGGGTATAGACTCGGGGCATGAAAAACTTAGTATTAGAGCACTAGGTTTAAGAGTCCTAGGATTTGTATGATCCCCATCTAGTATAGTCCTTCTTATGGTTATGAAGCATGCCACACTTTAAATGGGAATGCTACAGGATGTTAGGAAGTACCACTTCTTTCATACTCTAGTTTATGATATAGAGTCTAACTCTATGAATTTATCATAATTCGTGCGTTCATGTATTTTAGATTATGTATCCAAAAAAGACTGTTAGTTAGAGAACTTCTACTAGTGTTGAAGTTCCTACCAAAGCCAATGCCAATGACATGCCTTCATCTTTTAGGATACAAACTAGGATGGAGGTTTCTCATCTGACAAAAACACAAGAGTTGGAGCTCCACCTACGCCAACCACCTTAGTAAGGGTTCTTGTGACATCTGCTCCTCATCCTACTTACGCTGCTACTTATGATGCTAAGTTTATGGGAGCTATTCAAATGTTCACACAACTTTTAGTGGCCAGTCTAGCCGTTAAGGTGCAATTCTTACTAGTTCCAGTTCATATTATTTGTCAGACACTTTGAGGATCCATTAGTTTATCTGAATAAACCCACCAGTTTTCTCAGGGTCTAAGGCTAAAGATGACCCTTAAAATTTTATTAATGAAATAGAGAAAATTTTAAGAGTGATGCATGCTACTGAGCCAAAGGGAGTTGAACTTTCTTCCTATCAACTGAATGATGTAGCTACCATTTGATATGACTAGTGGGAGTTGACTCATAGTGAAGATGCAACTCCTTCAGTTTGAGATGACTTTATGGATGTGTTCATCAACCATTTCTTTCCCCAAGAATCGAAAGAGGCTAAAGCTAAAGAATTTGTAAACCTCAAGTAGGGTACCATGAGTCTGAGAGAGTATGGCCTCAAGTTCACTCAGTTGTCATGTTATGAACCTGAGATAGTGTCCTCTATGAGGGCAAGGATGAGGAAGTTTCTGCTTGGAGTTGCTAAGCACATTAAGAAGGGAGCATTATTGATTAATGACATAGATATCTCTAGACTTGTGGTTTATGCTCAGCAGGTTTAGGAAGAAAAGTAGAAGGATAAGGAAGAACACTAGAGTAAGAGGGCCAAGTCAGCTGGTTATAAGTCTAGTCACCAGAGGAATGTAAATAGAAACAGGTCTTTCTTTCATAGGAGGTTGTCTGGACCTTCCCCATCATCAACTAGTGAACTTGCACCTAGGATCAAGAATGACCAAAGATTTTAGGATAATCAGAACTCAAGAGCTCAAGGTTCTCAGTCTCAAGGTAGTGTGGCACAAAGAGCTATTCGATACCCACCTTGTAATAAGATTGGTAGATCCCATCTGGGGGAGTATCATAATGGTACCATTGCATGTTTTATATGTGACTAGTTGGGCCACTTCTTAAGGGATTATTCATCTGCAAGACATGACAATGAGGTAAATAGAGCTCAATCTACTATATTATCCTCTCTAGTAGGATGAGTTACTTAGTAGGGTACTATTTTAGGGACATACTGGGGTTAGAACCATTTGTATGCTATGTCTAGCTGCTAAGATCAGGAAAACCCTCCAGATGTTGTTAGTGGTATGTTAAAAGTTTTCTGTATTGATTCTTATGCTTTACTAGACCGATGAGACACATTATCCAGTGTAACCCCTTTTATTGTTATAAAGTTCGAAATTTATCTTGAACAACTTTTAGATCACTTTGTTCATTCTACTTTTGTTGGTGAGTCTATTGTGGCTAAGTGAGTCTATAGTAACTTTATAGTGTTAGTCCATTAGAATGACACCACGACTGACTTAGTTGAGTAAGACATGATGGACTTTGATATTATTCTAGGCATGGATTGGTTATATTCCTATTATGCTTTAGTCGATTGTAGACCTAAAGTGGTAAAGTTTTAGTTTCCAAATGAGCCAGTATTAGTATGGGAAGGTAGTCCAGTTATACCTAAGGGTCAATTCATTTCTTAGCTTAATGCCAAAAAGATGATTTCAAAGGGGTGTTCTTAACTTTCAGTTCAAATTAGAGACTTTAGTGCTGAAGCTCCACCCCTTCAGTTAGTTCCATTCATTAGTGAGTTCCCAGAAGTTTTCTCCAATGATCTTCCTAGAGTCCCTCCCGATAGGGAGATAGAATTTTGAATAGATGCCCTTCCCAATACTTAGCCTATCTCTATCTCACCATATAAAATGGATCCAACTAAGTTAAAGGAACTAAAAGAACACTTGAAGGATCTTTTGGATATGGGATTCATAAGGCCAAGTATCTCTCCATGGGGTGCTCCATTCCTTTTCGTGCGTAAGAAAGGTAGTTCTCTTAGGATGTGTATTTACTACCATTACTTGAATAAGGTCATCATAAAGAAGAAGTATCCCTTTCCTATAATTGATGACCAATTTGACCAACGTCAGGGTGCTACCTGTTTCTCTAAGATAGACCTCAGATCTGGCTATTATCAGTTGAAAGTTAGAGAAAGTAAAATTCCAAAGACAGCCTTCAGGACCCGCTATGGTCACTTTGAGTTTCTTATCACATCTTCCGATCTGACTAATTCCCCTGCATCTTTTATGGACCTTATGAACATAGTGTTTAAGTAATATCTTGACATGCTCGTGATTGTCTTCATCAATGACATTCAAATCTACTCCTGTAGTAAGGAGGACCATGCCAATCACGTTAGAATTATTCTACAGACACTCTAGGACCGTGAGTTATATGCCAAGTTTTCTATGTGTGAATTTTGGTTGAAGTTTGTGGCGTTTCTAGGTCAAAATAATTCTAGTAAGGGTATTCAGGTTGATTCTCAAAATATTAAGGCAGTAATGAATTGTCCCAGACCCATGACCTCAACTGGTATTAGGAGTTTCTTAGGTCTAGTAGGATATTAGAGAAGGTTTGTAGAGGGTTTTTCATCTATTGCTGCACCTTTCACCAAGCTAACTCATAAGAAAGTTAAGTTTCAATGTTCTGAAGCCTATGAGAAGAGCTTTCAGAAGTTGAAAACTCATTTGACTTCTGCTCCAGTGTTGACCCTTCCGAAGGGAACAAATGGCTTTATTATTTGTTGTGATGCATCTAGAGTGGGTATTGAATGTGTTTTGGTGCATACTAGTAACGTTATAGCATATGCTTCTAGGAAGCTTAAGAAATATGAGAAGAACTACCTGAATTATGATCTTGAGTTGACATCGGTTGTGTTTGCTTTGAAAATAAGGCGCCACTACCTCTATGGTATGCATGTTGATGTTTTCACAGATCATAAGAGCCTTCAATACCTTTTCAGTCAGAAGGAGTTGAATCTTTGGCAGAGGAGATGGCTTGAGTTATTTAAAGACTATGATATGAGAATTCTTTATCACCCTGGTTAGCAAATGTTGTCACTGATGCTCTTCGTAGGTTTTCTATGGGGAGTACTCTGCATGTAGAGGAAGGAAAGAGAGAGATTGCAAGAGATGTTCATAGACTTTCACAATTAGGAGTCTATCGCTTAGACTCCGAGGATAGTGGTGCAGTTGTTCAAAATGAGGCTGAATCATCCTTAGCAGTCAAAGTTAAGGAGAAGCAGAATAGTTACCCCATCTTGCTCCAACTAAACGAAGAAGTCCACAAGCAGAAAGTGATGGTTTTTGAACAAGGGGAGATAAAGTCTTAAGGTACCAAGCACTTCGCAAGAGGCAACCCGTGTCTTGTAAAATATTTCTTATTTTTAATTGATTTTTCTTATTTTCCTATTTTTAGCAAAAAAATAAAGAAATACAAAAAGATGTCATGCTGCGACCTTAAATGAGGCTCTGGGTGGGAGGCAACCCACCACTAACAGTGTTTACTGTGACTACATGTAGGTATGGGGGTTGAAAACATCACAAATGGAGCTAAGGATGAGTACAAGAAAAAAAACCTTAAATGGGTAAGCTGGAACATCTCGCCACGCAAGGGCCCTACCTTGGAAATAGGTCTCTCTATGCAGGTTTCCTTGCCAGAAGATAAAGGGACCCCAAATAGGCCCCACATCCCATTCCCACTTTTTAAACCCCCCAAAAATGCTTTTGTTCTTCTTTCTTCTTCCCTCTGCTTGAAATACTCCCTCCTCCTCTGCTAAAGTTTCAAGAATTTTCCCCAAGGTACAATAAAGCTTCAAAGTAGTAAATTTCTTGTAAATTTCTTCACTATTTCATGCTAAATCCACTACCCAACTTTCCCATTATGTTTATTTTAATTTTTTGTTGTGTTTTTTTGACAAAAAGCTTCAATCTTTGAAAGTTATGGCATTAGTTGATTTTAGTATAATGTGGCTTGTTGTAATACTCCATACCTTTAAACATATGTACGACTAAGGTAATGTTGAAGGATTTATTTGGACATGTGAAAATGAGGGTGAATTTGATCCAAAGTCTAAGTATCCAACTATACTAAAGTTGAAAATATAGTTTGAGAAAATGAGACTTGAAAAGGCAATTAATGTTGGGAACAAGAAAGTCACCTACTTGCTAGAGCTATGTGCTTTACCTACTAATGTAAACGTCCTATGTGTTTGGACTTTCTATATGGTTAAGTTATTTATTTGACGCCCCACTTGCTTGAGATACTTATATATGTAGCCTACATTAAATGGAAAGAATAAGGAAATAAGTCCCAAAAAGTTAAAAGATTTTAGGCCCAAAACTTAAAAGATATCAAGTAGGTGGATCACCTACTTTGACTTCTTTTTGGCCCAAATTGAAACTAAATGAAAGAGTGGGCTGGGTAAAAGGGTCTAGGCCCAAGATCTATCTGAAATTAAGCAATATATATCTATATATTCATCTATTTTTCTAGAATTTTCCAAAAGATAAACAAGAACCAAATCACTCTCTCTCTCTCTCTCTCTCTCTCTCTCTTAGCTCTTCTTGGTAGCCCTCTTTTCCCCCCTTAGGATTCTTGAGTTCTTCCTCTTGGTTCTCAAGCTTGAAGGTAAGTTTTTGGCTGTACTTTTTCATGGGTTTTATATGGAAAATATGGTGGATAGAAGTTTCACACATTGGTGGAGTTTGGGCAGCCTTTGTGAGAAAGAAGTTGCTTGGCAGCCCCTTTTTGTGTGATGTTGTCTTAAAATGTTTTCTTCTTGTTTTAAAGTTCTATTTTTAGACAATATTTTTTGGTATTGAAGAAGTAAAGTTAAGAGTTGAAAGTTACAGAAAAAATCAAGGTAAAGTTCTTCTCCACCACCCCTTATTGTTGTTATACGTTCTGTCCAAAGCCTTACTACCCTACTCCGCTGCCAACTCCACCAATTTGGAGACCCTCCCAAATTGACACTAGGACTTCCCAAGACCCACATAACACTAGGACTTCCCAAGTCACACTTAACACTAGGACTTCCGAAGTTACACTTAACACTACGACTTCCCAAGACACACTTAACACTAGGAATTCCCAAGTCACACTTAGAACTAGGACTTCCCAAGTCACACTTAACACTAGGACTTCCCAAGTCATACTTAACACTAGGACTTCCCAAGTCACACTATCCCACCAATCTGACAACTAAGTCCAGACCCTGAATGCCATCCATTATTCCGGTCAACCACCCTGACCCTACAACTAGAAGTATTCCCAGTTACACAATATATATACCATATATATTTATGTCACCAATTACCAGTACCCAGACTGCCCAAGGATCCCTTGGACAACACCTACACTGTTCAACATGCAATTCCTGGTCTACACAAGGACCACCTCACAATTAAGTATAACTACCCGGCCATTCATGGGACAATATGCAACAATCACAATTCAAGAATTAACCTAGCCCACTCATGGAACCAAACACAAAACACCACCAAACAAGTAATAACTAACCTATACAAGGCATGGTACCCGAGCCAATCGATATATGTATCCCATACCAGGCGTGGTACCTAAGCCAACCAACATGTATCCCATACCAGGTATGGTACCTGAGCAAACCAATGTGTATCCTGTACTAGGAGTGGTACCCGAGCCAACCAAATGTCACACACAATCCAACAATCAACAATTTATGAACGAAATCACACTTGTAAACCAACAAGCAACAAAGACAAGTTCATTTCAAATGGTTAACAACCGAATATTTAGACATTTATAATTCCATTCTCTAAATCATGATATGCTCATACAATACTAAGTGATACTTTCAAGAACAAATATTGCATTTGGGAAAACAACAACCATCACCTACACAATGACCTGGGTCTATGACCCCAACCTTGAAGACTCGTCTAAAGACTACCTTCCGATTTACCATCTAGACACATATAATCATTTTACATCTATTCTGGACCCCTTCCTCAAAGGTAAACACATTCCAAGGAGATTGTCCCCTGATATTAAGGGCTCAACCATTCATGTTCATCCTATTTCCCTTAATTGAATTATTCCCAGGAACCCGCTACAACCTAGCCATTCCTTTCCCAACAAATATTACCGGTTCCCAAAACCTACCCAACAGTCACTGATTCCCCAGAATCTATCATCACACACAATTGATAACACATGAGTAATTCACCTTAACCCCAACGATGCCCTCCCCCCACAGGAAATCAAACTATCAACATGTCAAACCTCCAGACTCCGTACCTGAAGGCCTAGGTAGAGGCTTGAACACCACATTTTGGCTCTGTGAAGGCAGTTTTTGATGGATAGCGGGCCTGGAATCCATGGTTTCACCCCTCTTTGGTGGAAATCTCTCCTCTCCATTGCTCCTAAGTTTTGGAGCAACCTAGGAGGGTTTTTGGAGCAACCCTAATTTGTTTTCAAACTGAGGAGAAGTTTAAATTATTTTTTTGCATTTTCAAGCTACTGCCTCTATCATACCGTTATATCAGCTGACTAACTGCTACAGCAGTGACACCATAGCAGTAAAATTCTCATAATAGCGGGGTTACATCAGCCCGGGCAAATTTCAAAATCTACAATTTCCATCAAGTCATCCCCACTTAAATTAAAATGTATTTAAATTGTTTCTGAAATCCATGATATGATGATTTTTAGGATAACGACTGGACAAGTCATTACAATAGATACCAATTTACCCATAGTTTATCCCCGAATAATCCCTCAATCATAGAGGAATGAAAAACTAATCTGGGAATCCCATAGGCCTACCTGGACCACATAATTATGACCCTACGCAAAAGCATAAAAACTTCCCCCTATTTAGTCGTACTCAACTCAATTGGAATAATTTAATCCCTCTCTGTTAAGGAAATCCTTCCTTCGAGCTACACAAAAAAATTTAGAGTAATCTTCCCCGAGTGCTCGAGGAAATCCGGGGCCTCGTAGAACAACAGAGCAAATGAATTTTTAAATGACTCAGAAAGGAACCTTTTTTTACTCCCATAATGGGCTGTCATTCTGCTAAAGCAAAAATTATACCGCCATAGCAGAACCACTATAGAGAGATGTCGACCGCTATAGCAATTGGCAATAGTTAAAAATGGGGGAGAAATAAGTTTCATGCCCATTCTTCTTTATTTTTATCGAACACACCACCCTCCTCCCGATCGCTCCACTCGCATTATCAAAAAATCCAGGTAACAATCACACCCACTTACTTCCTTGCTTTATTGCACGATTATTGATAGTTTTAAGGTAGAAAATGGTGGATTAGAGTAGATATTGTAGTTGGTTTTTGAATTTAAAAATAGGTTAGATTTTTGTCAAATTTCTGAAGCATGGGTGCTTCCCTATGTTTACAACGCTTCCACAGTGTTCTGGGCGTAAGGATTATGGGATTTTTGACCCAAAATAGGTTCAAAATGGTAGGGAAGATGAAGGGTTGTTTTTGATGAAAAGTGGTGATATGCACGAATTTTAGGGGTTATAATGCCCAAGTTTTTACATAAAATAGTGGTAGGGCACTTTAGGAACACTGATCTGGACTTGGAATGTTAAAAATGAAGTTTTGGGTCAAGAGACACCATTGATGCACCTCTTGAAGTTCTGGGATGATAAAGACTGCTATAGCAAAACCCAACTGCTATAGAAGTCCTGCTATAGCAAAGAAATTCTCGCTATGGTGGTACTGCCATAGCATAGGACCGTCTGCTATAGCGGGAGGCCACATACAGTAGCCTCCTAGGCATAGCCAAACATTTTGGTCCTTCTTTGCATATTAATTCCTTGCACTTCTACAACTTCTAACCCTAACCCTTTCCATATTTTAGGTTTTGACTTACTCAATGGATGCCAACCAAGAACACATCCCTCCCTATGAGAGGTTCCCCAATGATGCTAGTCGAAAGAGGTTTCAGGATTACTGGAGGACAAGTATATGTTATGAAAGGGCCTTCAACATGAGGAGTGTGGAAGAGAAGGAAAATGCCTTCTATCTTAGGCTTCACGAGTTTGGCTGGGGTCTGTTGGTGTTGGCTCCCCCTTCCGGGCGCTCAGGCTAGGTGAGGGAGTTCTATGCCATTATCCCCATCATACGTTGGTATGACCCCAACCCCACTATCCACCTCTGAGAAGTGGATGTCCTCGTGGATACTCGGACCATCAATGAGGTACTAGGAGTGCCACATGTTTCAAATGAGGCATATGAATCCAAGCTTCAGATATGGCATATGACATGGGTGATGGATACTTTGGTGGAGGAGGAGTTCAGGTATTAGGTCTACTAGACCACTGCTGAAGGAGTCACGAGTACTTTTTTCTCAGCCGATACTAGGAGGTAGGTGAACTTTGTGTCCCAGAGGATTCATTAGTCGGTCAATACTACCGACGTGACCTTTTCTCGGTCCTTGGTGGTGTCTTGTGCTATGCAGGGTATCTAGCTGAATATGGGGGCGCAGATTGTATCTGAGTTGAAGGACTTCTACCGGGGTCCCAAGAAGAGCCCCTTCCTTTCGGGTCTGGTGTTTGAGTTATACAGGCAGTTTGCGATGACTAAGGATGATAATGACAGGGAGGTGGATATGGATGCCCCCTTCAACCCTCTCCATGTGAAGATGATTACCTCTATGGGAAAGAAGAAGAGGAAGGTATATGAAGTAGGGAGCAACCAGGCTGCCGAGGGTGCTGATGATAATGGCGATGATCCTGCCCTTCCTTCCCAGTACCGACCTCTAATTACTAGCAGCCAGCTCGAGAAGGACTTAGTCGTGGTCAGGTAGTTCATGTAGGGTACTACTGCCAGAGCTACAACCCCATCTCCCTCCGCTTAGGACCTTGCAGCACTCCGCAGGGAGTTGGATGAGGAGAAGAAGAAGAGGTGCTCCCTGTACTGCATGCTTTCTCGGATGTGGAAGACTATTAAGGTCATGTTCACTTGTGCTGCCCCCAATCAGGAGCTTTCCTAGCTAGAGCCGGAGGACCTGTAGGAGTTCCCCTTTCTGAGTGATATCGAGGCTGAGGGCCCTACCCCTGCAGCCCCTGATGGTGATGAGGCACCTGGCTAGGACCTCCCTCCCTCTTTATTATATAAGAACTACTGTTCTTGGGTTTTGCCCCCGTTTGGGGGATATACTAGACAATGTTCCCCTTTACTTTTCCCTTTTTTTAAGCACGTGGATGCTAGTTTTAAACAATATTGAATTTATATGCATGCTATATTCGCTCTATCGGTGATTTCCTTTTAATACTAGCTTATAGCTTCACTATCATTTTTAGACATCCCAGAAATGAAAAGCAAAACAGGGGAAAATAGGGCAGGGATTCTGTCCTACCCTCCTCGCTATAGCGGTAGACACGTCGCTACAGCGGTACCGCCATAGTGCAAAAATTCCCGCTATAAAAAGATCGCCATAATGGTACAGTCCTGCTATGGCAACCCTGACAACAGCAACCCAAAAATTTATATTTTTTGCAAGGTTCACCTATTTTCCCTTCCCGGTTATCAACGTTAATCCCTGATATCAAGTCATAGTAAGGAAACATTTATGGATCAAAGTAGAAACCATGTACAACAACACATTCCTGCTGTCATACACTACTAGACCCTTTTTTCCCCATGGTTCCCAACCAAACCCGACTGTCCTGAAACCGGGGTTTCCCCACGGTCACCAATCCTGTTATTCCTTTACCATCTTTGCCAATGGTTAGCCTACACCTAAACGTAATACCACTTCTTCTATTAAGTCACACAACACTTTATCACTAACAAAAAATCACACAACATCAAGTTATGACTCTTCCCGGACCAAAGTTTTCACCATAAGGTAAGCAATTACACACCACCCAATTACAGTCATACAGTAATGCAATGCACAAAATTTCAAGCTTCAAGCTACAACACAATCAAGTTGCATCTATTACCCTTTATTGACCTCATAGATGACTGTTAGTCAATCATCCATGCCTTACCACAACCTTTAAGGCCAGATACCAATTAGAACCTTCCCGGTTCCAACTTCTCTTGCTTGTCTCATTTCAGCCGGAGGTAACAACACCCTCTGACATTATTGAGATACCAATTAGAATCAAGATATACCAATTGGATTCAATCCATACCAGCAAGCAACAACTCATACGAAGGAGTGAAATAAGAGAGATAATTCCTAGAATGCCTCATAGATTCCTAAAGATTAGATGTGGACGTCAACATACCAATCTGCAGGACGCTATTCGACATTTGCTCTTGTACTGGGAGACCGGTAACCATGGCTCTAATACCATTTTGTCATGACCCAACTACTGGATTACGTGGAAACCTACTCTAAGAACCTAGATATGAGAACCCTTACCACCCGATCCAACAGGTAATGCGAAAATCAAAAGTAAAACATAAGAAGAAGAGCCTTTTTAACACTGGAAAACATTACAACTTTAGTATAGTGAAATCCTTTACAACATTGAATGCCATCCCTCCCTAGGAACTAGTCTAAACAGGTACAAGAGCTCTAAAGGAAAGGCAAAAAATACTAAAGCAGACACAACTTCCATCATAGAAATGAAGAGTAGGAGATGCAGAAGATCATCACTGTCCTGTACCTAAGAAACATCACTGATCCTACAACTAGACTATACCCAAAAGGTATATCAAGAGTAGTATCAGTACAAACAACATGTATTGGTAGGCATTATCGGTCAACCCGAATCCACAACATACCATCATATAAGAATCAAGGGAAAATATGCAATATAAGTTAGAAAAAGTCCTGTCCTTCATCATCCACCTTTACTACCATGATACAACTGCTAGGAACCTATACGTTCTGTCCCAAGCCTTACTACCCTGCTCCGCTGCCAACACCACCAATTTGGAGACCCTCTGCCCATTCCATCATTGTCAAAACATATCACTAGGACTTCCCAAGCCATACCTAACACTAGGACTTCCCAAGTCACACTTAACACTAGGACTTCCCAAGTCATACTTAACACTAGGACTTCCAAAGCCACACTTAACACTAGGACTTCCTAAGCTACACTCAACACTAAGATTTCCCAAGTCACACTTAACACTAGGACTTCCCAAGTCACACTTAACACTAGGACTTCCCAAGCCACACTTAACACTTGGACTTCCCAAGCCACACTTAACACTAGGACTTCCCAAGCCACACTTAACACTAGGACTTCCCAAGCCACACTTAACACTAGGAATTCCCAAGTCACACTATCCCACCAATCTGACAACTAAGTCCAGACCCTGACTGCCATTCCTTGTTCTGGTCAACTACCCTGACTCTATAACCATAAGTTGCCCAATTACATAATAAATAGAACACATATTTATGTTACCAATTACTAGTACCCAAACCGCCTAAGGATCCCTAGGACAACACCTATAATGTTCAACATGCAATTCCCAGTCTATATAAGGACCACCCCATAATTAAGTATAACCACCCGGTAACTCATGGGCCAATATGCAATAATCACAATTCAAGAATTAACCCGGTCCAGTCATGGAACCAAACACAGAACACCACCAAACAAGTAATAACAAACCCATACCATACGTGGTACCTGAGCCAACCAATATATGTATCCCATACCAGGTGTGGTACCTAAGCCAACCGATATGTATCCCGTACCAGGCATGGCACCTGAGCCAACTAATGTGTATCTCATACCAGGAATGGTACCCGAGCTAATTGAATGTCATACACAATCCAACAATCAAAAATTAATTAACAAAATCACACTTGTAAACCAACAAGCAACAAAGACAAGTTCATTTTACATGATTGGCAATCGGATATTTAGATATTCATAATTCCATTCTCTAAACCATGCAATGTAGATATAATACTAAGCAACAGTTTCAAGAACACATATTGCATTTGGGAAAACAACAATCATCACCTACATAATGACCTGGGTCTATGACCCCAAACTTGGAGACCCATCTGAAGACTACCTTCAAGTTTACCATCTAGACACATATAATCATTTTACATCTATTCTAGACCTCTTCTTTAAAGGTAAACACATTCCAGGGAGATATTCCCCTGACAATAAGGGCTTCAACCCTTCCTGTTCATCCCATTTCCCTTAATTAAATTATTCTCGGGAACCCACTACAACCTAGCTATTCCTTCCCCTACAAACATTATCGGTTCCCCTAACCTACCCAACAGTCATAGTTTTCCCAGAATTTAGCATCACATATAATTGATAACACACGAGTAATTTACCTTAACTCGAACGATTCCCTCCCCCATAGGAAATCAAACATCAACATGTCAAACCTCCAGACTCCATGCCCAAAGGCCTAGGCATGAATCCTCCCATCATTCTAAAATAACAGTATGAAATAAAATACAGGTCTAAGTCTACTCAGATAAGCCTATCCTACCTAGAGGCGACGCATCAACTGTAGAGACCTGAACACCATATTCTGGCTCCATAAAGGCAGTTCCTGACGGATAGCGAGCCTGGAATCCATGATTTTGCCCTTCTTTAGTGGAAATCTCCCCTCTCCATTGCCTCCAAATTTTGGAGAATCCTAGAAGGGTTTTTGAAGCAACCCTTGTTTGTTTTCCAACTGAGAAGGAGAAGTCTAAAATATTTTTTGCATTTTTAAGCTATTGACTCCATCTTACCGCTATAGCGGCTGGCTGACCGCTACAATGGCGATGCTATAGCGGTAAAATTCTTGCTATAATTTGGTGACATCAGCCCAGATGAATTTCAAAATCTAAAATTTCCATCAAGTCATCCTCACTTAAATTAAAACGTAATTAAATCATTTCCAAAATCTGCGATAGGATGATTTTTAGGATAATGACTGGATAGGTCATTATAGTTACTTCCAGGCATTGACACATGGAGATCTTAGTTGAACACAATATCCATCTTTCATTGTGTTAGCTTATCTATACTTATTATTTGTCTGCCTTACATACTAGTATACGTTATATATGTACTAACACCCCTATGACATGGGATGCTGCATTCTTTTAAATGAAGTACCAGGTACACAGAGTTGCAGAACTCATCAGTAGGCACTATCATATATCAGCAGAGCAATTGGTGAGCTCCATTTCCCCAAGAGCCAGTATAGAGATAATACTTTTTTTTGTTGAACATATTTGCACAGTATGGGTATGGAAATGCCCTGTCTCAACCACTTGACAGTTGCATAGTTTTTTACTCTTTTAGAGGCTTCATGAAAACTATAATATAATTATTTTGTATCTGTTGGTCATATGCCATGGTTTATGCTTGTATCATTCTTATGAGTTGTCATTAGTACATTAATATTTTATATATCATTTGTCCTAGATTATCTGCATAGCTTATATGTATATGTATGGTACTTGTTTGCCTTATCCAGATTTGGGGTGTGATAAACTTGGTATCAGAGCCTAGGTTCAAGTATCCCAGGGAATTATCTATGAAGCCATGCCTAGTAGTGCCTTTATTATGAATGGGTTGCACGCTATATTTATAAGTAGGAGGATGCTTAGACATTTAGGAAATATGACCTTCGTTCATGTTCTAGATTGTGCGATAGAGAAAAGTTATTAGAAATTGATTTTGACTCATGCGTTAATCTTTATCTATAGAGATGCCTGCAAAGAAAAAAACTTAGACTAGTCCACGATCCACCACAACCTCATAGGCATGACCTAGTACACAACCACCTGCTACTAAGGATCAGATAGAGGCCCAGGGTGGCACCATTAGACAAGCTATCCCAGATCCACAGCCACAACAAGTAGAAGGGCCTATAAGAGTCCCGCTGCCTCCTGCCCTTTCATCTAACCCCTCAGACCAAGATATCAAGGAAGCTATTTATTTGTTCACCGAGATAGTTGTTTCTCAGTCCTAGATACAGGAAGCAACATCCTCTAGTATATTTTCCTAGGGAGAGACATTTGGTTCCAATGTTTGAGATTTCTTATATATGGGCCCTCTAATTTTCACGGGGTCTAAATCCACTGATGATCCATAGAGATTTATTGATGAGATTCCAAAAATAATCAGAGTCATACATGTGCCCGAGATAGATGTAGTTGAGTTAGCACTGTATCAGTTGAAGGATGTAGCTACAAGCTGGTATGACATGTGATAAGACTCCAGAGGAGCAGATGCACCTCCACTAGTTTGGAAGAACTTTACAGAGGCCTTTTTAGATCATTTCTTTCCCCAGGAGATGTGAGATGCAAAGGCTGAAGAATTTTTAGCACTTAAGTAGAATACAATGAGTGTAAAAGGGTACAATATCATATTCACTCATCTAGCTAGATTTCCCCTTGAGATGGTTAGTTCTACACACGCTAGGGTACATCGATTTGTAGATGGTCTTAAATCCAAACGGATACATCCTTATTCTATTGCAACATTGGATAAAGAAATAAGCATTGCTCGAATAATGACATTTGCATAATAGACTTAGGAGCTCCAACAAAAAAATGGAGTAGAGTGTGAGTGGGATTAGAGTAAAAGGGCCAGAACATCTTGTATTTATCAGGGTATTTATAGAGCATCTTCTAGAAGAAGGCCATAAATTCCATCACCATTACTAGACTATTCCACCACTCAACCCTCCTCCCAATCCCAGAGGTCAAGGCCTGAGCAAAGCCAGCAGTCTAGGACACCAGGCTCATAAATTCAGAGAGGTAGGGGTCGGGGATTACTACCTATGCCTTATTATAGTCAGTGTGGTAGATCATATCCTGGTGAGTGCCGACTAGGCTTTGATGCTTGTTATTTGTATGGAGTCCCTAGTTATATGATACTAAATTGTCCAGTGATCAAAAACAGAGATGCTGAGAGAGAGGGTAGAGCATAGTGCACAGGGTCCATAATAGCATCATCATTAGCCACTTCTTCTTCATCTCGTGGTCCTCAAGCACTAGTAGATTGGAGTAGGGGAAGAGGTAGAGCTTCTAATTCAAGAGAGGGTCTGAACCATATGTATGCATTAGCAGGACGATAGGATTTAGAGGCATCACCAAATATGGTCACAAGTATCTTATCTATCTTCTCCCATGATGTTTATGCATTGATAGATCTAGGGGCTACTCTATCATATGTTACTTCATTTATTGATAAATGATTTGAAGTAGGACCAAAATTATTACGTGAGTTATTTTATCAACTCCTGTTGGAGAGTCAGTTATAGTTTGATGACTCTATAATAATTCCATAGTGATGGTATGTGGTTGAGACACTACAACAAATTTGATTGAGATCGATATGGTAGACTTTGATGTTATCATGGGTATGGATTGGTTATCATCTTATTACTCTATGGTTGATAGTCGGGCTAAGATTGCTCAATTTTGCTTTCTAGATGAGCAAGTCCTAGAATGGAAAGGTAGTGTCATGATGGCTGTAGGTTGGTTTATTTCCTATCTTAAGGCTAGGAAACTGATTTCCAAAGGATGTTTATATCACCTAGTAAGAGTAAGGGTTCTTGATGTTGAGAAAGAGACACCAACTCTTCAATCTATGCCAATTATGAATGAATATCCAGATGTGTTCCCTGAGGAGCTTCCAGGACTTTCTCCAGACAAAGAGATTGATTTTGGTATCAACATAGATCCTGGTACTCAACCTATATCAATTCCACCTTATAGAATGGCCCCAGGAGAGCTAAAAGAGTTAAAAGCACAACTAAAAGATCTCCTTGATATAGGATTACATCTGATCCAATATATCACCTTGGGGTGCACCTGTACTATTTGTATTAAAGAAAGATGGTTCATTGCAAATGTGTATAGACCATTGACAACTGAACAAAATCACTATAAACAATAAGTATCCACTTCCCCAAATATATTATTTATTTAATTAGTTGGAGGGTGCTAAATGCTTTATTTAACAATAAGTATCCACTCCCCCAAAAATTGATGTAAGATTTGGATATCATCAGTTGAAGATTAGAGAAGCCGATATATAAAAGACAGCTTTTCGAACTCGATATGGGCACTTTGAATTTCTTGTTATGTCTTTTGGTTTAACTAATTCCCCTGAAGCTTTTATGGATATGATGAATAGGTTCTTCAAACCCTTTCTAGATCTGTTTGTGATTGTATTCATAGATGACATTTTTATATTTACGTGGCAAGGCAGACCACGAAGTTCACTTTAGAACAATATTTCAAACTCTTAGAAGATCATTAGCTATATGCCAAATTTTCCAAATGTGAGTTCTGGTTAGACTCTATAGCTTTTCTTGGATATGTGGTCTCTAGTGAGGGCATCAAAGTAGACTTTCAGAAGATTGAGGTTGTGAAGAATTGGCCTAGGCCCACTACTCCCACAGAGGTACTTAGTTTCTTAGGACTAGTAGGTTTGTCACGACCCGAGTCTACACCCTGAATGTAACATGGTACTTGGAACCACAAGTGATCCCAATCTAGACCTTGGCATTGGCATAATAGTAAAAACAAACACATTAATAACTGAGCGAAATCTTAAACATATTTAAATAGGCAAAACTAAAAATTTATAAACTGATTTTCTGAAATGATAACAATCTAAAAATTGAATAAGACTGAACTGTCTAACTATGTCTGAAACCCTCTACTACTAGAAATTATGAGTTAATAGGACAAGACCCCAGCTAACTCTAAACTATTTGAAGTGCAAGACTGAAATAGCAAAAAACAATGATGAGGACTCACCAAGCTGACTGGAGGTGCTGCTGAACTAATAGCCATGAGTCTGAGAACAGGCTGATGAATCTATATCATGAAGGATGTAGCACAAGAAAGAATGCAGTCAGTACTATAGAATGTACTGAGTATGTGAGATATGCATATGTCATGATACAAAATATACTTGAAAGCATGCTTAAAACTGAAATTATATAATAGTAGTAAAAATCTATAGTACAATGACTCAAAGTAGTATCATAAGCTAAAAACATATTTTGTAACTATAAGTCATAAAGTAGTAAGTCTGAACTTGAAAGCTAAGAGTCATGTACACTTATTAAACTTGAAGTAATTTTAGTGGGGATTTTCTCGTATCCGACATAGACCATATGAGCTATATGGAATCCAACTTTTGAACCCTAGTTGACAAAGTTTCCCTATACCTTGCCGGGCAATAAGACCATGTTTAGAGTAGAACCGCTATCATGAGCCCATTGGACAAAATAAAACCTACGCTGACAATGTAGTTCTGGACTTTGATTGTCTGGAACCCTCATCTGCTCGGTGTTAAATACCACCCCCAAAAACTATATTATAGTGCTCATGTCATATCATGTGACATATATAGATGTCAAAATGATTCATAATCATAGATGCCAAATCTGGATGTCATACTACTCATGAACTTTACTTTTGAAAAATGGTTCATAAGTATTGATGGCATATCAGGATACCGTACACATCATGAAATTTACTGTTGTGAGCCTGAGCTCCATATCATGTCGTAAGTCATATATTGAAAATCATGTATTTATAAACATGTCTTGTACATTATGCTTATAGCAAAAATCATGGAAAACTTGCTTAAAATATGCATAGCTTCATAGATTCAAAATATAGAGTTTTTGATTTATAATATCATAAAGGCTCTAAAATCATGCATAATCAAGTTTTTAATAAGAACCATGATCATAAAACAACACAGAAACTAAATTTAAAGAACTAGTCATAGTTGGGTAAAAAGCCTAAATCATGGAGTTAGAAAATACTGGTAGAAACTCATGCATAATTATTTAAATAGGATTAGAAATCATATAACATTATAAAGAAATTGAATTTGCAGAAAACTTGCATAATTGGGTATAAACCCTAATTTTGTAGATTCATGAAATCAAGTAAAAAGCATAAGGTTTTACTCTGGGTGGTAATCCTGCCCGTTGAACCTGATAGTGCTTCAGTAAATTGTACATAACTTTTTACTCCAGATTTCGATTAATGAGTGATAAGTGGTGTTGGAAAGAAGACTCAAAAATATTTAATTTGGCGTGTACTAGCCACCTAGCTCTTCATATTCTAAGAGGTGTGAATATTTGAAGTTGACCCTTGTAAGAACTTATTCTAAAACTAAATCGGTAGAAAAACATTCAACTTAACTTTATGCTAGAGGTTCCTTATGACCCTAATTCATATCCAATGGACTTCTCACACTTAAGAATTGATCATTAAACTCATGGAAATTATTCAGGTCTTAGCTTAGAATTTTTGAGGTGTTAAAATATCTCCCTCTAGGGATCATTCATCCTCGAATGAATTGGAGGGAAAGGGCTGCAATCCCACCAACTGAGTTCTAAAGCTAATGTATTGACATGGTAACTAATTTCTGACTGAAATATGAACTGAGATGGGTTAGTGAGACATATATGCATACTGAAAGCATGAGTACCACTGATGGAACATAAAACTGAATATCTAACATAATAACTGGTCTAGATTGAGAGTAGGGACTCAACTAAAACTCATAGAGAATGGACGCATTATTAGAAATTGTAGTTAACTGAAACGAACATAAAATTGAGAGGAGTAACTATACGAGAAAACTGTTCTCTTCTAAACTGAACTTACTGCCATGGACCGAATTAAATGTAGGGCCTTCTGGACTTAGGAATGATTACCAGCAGGTCTGAACTGATCTGATATATAAGGAATCTAGTATAAATCATGAAGAGATGTCTAAGCACAAATTATGAGCGCAACACTAGCATAGATATGGTTAGAGAAAGGAAATCATAAGCACAATTTGTTCAAGAAATCTGGTCTGAGCATATACATGATGTAGCATGATTTTATTAGTTGTTAAGGCATATATTGAGGACTGGACTGAGTACATAGAACTGAGCATACTGTGATACATGAGTTTACCTACATAACAGGTCTCATGGCATAAAGCTAGGATTCATAGATTCATAGAGTAAGACTAGAATTACTGTCTAAAGCAGTTGCTTCTCATTCTAAGAATCTTAGTATGGACATGGGTATATATAAAGTACTTGAACCTCAGACGTAGTCATGACATAAATACGTAAACATGGGTAGAGTGTCATCCTTAACTGAAGTACAAGGAATATGCTGCGATAAGAATAAATTGCTGTCTTATCATAATTGTTTTCTAGAACTCATTACTATTTGAATCTCAAGGCTTATGTTAGTTGTTGACCTGTCATCTCCCCCTTAGCTCAAAATTCAATGTTCTAAGTCCTTGGAACTCTTCTCAAAACTAGGCTATAATCAAATAACTCTTGTAAGGTCAGAGTATCACTATACTCATGGATGCTAAATTCCAACTCGAAGACTTCTTTTTGATATACCTCTTAACTCCCTCTTGGTCTTTAAGGCTATCACTATAGGATTCATACTATTTCTATCTCATTAACTTCATCCATCTAATCCTCTATCCACCCAAAACAAAAGGGTTAGAGCTTATACTTAAGAGGCTTAAAATCATCTATCTTATTTAAAATTCTGTAGCTTTAGCTCTTAGGGTAACCATATAATACATACTTATCATTCTCTGCATTTATCAATTCAAGAATACTAAACTAGGTACACATATCACTTTAGGAGCTTAGAATCTAGTGTAACTACATTCTACATTGGTGCACATCTTTCTTTCTGACATTTGAGGCTCTACTTTACCTAATGACTTAGCCTCCAATCACCTATCCATCTCTATACCATATAGGTATGTCATGCTTACACCTTTTACTCTTGCCACAAGTTATTAATTTAAAATCTTGCATACACTATACATGAGATAGACATACTCTAGAGATGTAGGGCTAAAAGAACTGACTTGGGCGTGAAAAGAATGAGAAAGTGGATAAGATATTCTTTTATAAGCGGCTGAAATATTTGAAGTACAGATGGATCTACGGGCCATAGATGAGGTCTACAGACCATCGTCCTAACAATAGAACTTTCTATGAGATTTCTAAGATTCTGATATGATTTCTACTGATTGGATCCATGGACCATACTCTGGGTTTATAGACTATTGAATGGATCATAGTTCTAAACTAGGATTTTGCTACTCCTCTGAATTGAATCTACAGTTGGCATTCACGCATCATAGTATGGGTTTACGGACCATAGATGTAACCATCCTATTTCTCTGAGCTTCTGCCATCAATCTGAATATTTTCCACGGTTTGGTCTACGGTCCATGGTTCAAGACCACAAGATGTAATTTCTCCCATGGAAACCTGGGAACTAAGGTCTAGCAGGATCCTTTCTATAGTTCACTCTATGAACTGTGAAAGAGAAGTATGGTTCATAGAAGTAATCATAGACCCCTAGAACTTGTCTGCAACAAAATCTTTCTCATACTGCCCGGGCTTACAACTACTAGAGCACTAATCAAGGAAATACTATTCTATTAGAAGTTCATGACAAAATAGTCAATTTTATTCACACTATCTATAAATTTCAACCTACAAGCGCATTCTTCTTCACCATATCTATACTACTTATCTACTCATTATATGTTCTTTGCCTAACTAGGTTCATTACCTTGCCAATATCATGAGGTCCTTCCTCAAAATCACAATGTATAGCCTAAGTACTTCCATCCTAGCTACTTTATCCTCATGTTCAAATCCTATACTTTATCTCTACTAACTCAAATCATCTATCATAACTTCTTACATAGTTCAAGCATCCATCTAAGTCAACTTAACCAACAACCCCTTCTCTACTTGCTATTATAGAATCTGCAAAAGTCTTTCTACACTTTAGTCAACACCAAAAGGTCAAATCATCTCATTACCTATATTATGGATACACAAGTTTACCTACATACTTCCCTCAAACACTATCTCCACATAAGCTCAACTTGCACGAGTGAAAAAAGGCACATTCTTTTGAATCAGTAGACTTAACGCACTAGTGAGCTCCTACTAAGCCCTTGTGCAATCTCTTAACTTTCTGATGACTCTATCTGAGAGCATCTCACTTATAGGAATCTAAACTTTACTGTTTCCACCACCTCAAAGATGAGGCATGATCAGAGGAATAAGTGCAATGCAAGAATCTACATAAATTTCCTAGGGAACAACTCTACTGCATGATCTAGAGTATGAAAGAAGGAAAAACATTTCCTAAATACCCTGTAGCCTCTTGATTATAAGTGTGGCGCACAACACACCCATAAGTAAGGCTATACTAGACAAGGATTCACAGACACCCTACGACACTTGAACTCTAAGCTCTGATACAAAGCTTGTCACGACTAGATTCTACACCTTGGATGTAACACGGTACTTGGAATCACAAGTAATCCTAAGCTAACCCTTGGCACTGACATAATACTAAAAACAAACACACTGATAACTCAGTGGAAGCTTAAACATATTTAAATAGGCAAAACTAAAATTTTATAAACTGGGTTTCTGAGAAGATAACAATCTAAAAACTAAACAAGACTGAACTGTCTAACTATGTCTGGAAGCCTCTACTTCTAGAAAAGATGAGTTGCTGGGACAAGACTCCAACTAACTCTAAACTAAAGTGCAAGACTGAAATAGCAAAAATTAAACTAAACTCCAAGTCCCTAAATGATAAGGACTCACCAAGCTGACTGGAGGTGTTGCTGAACTAATAGCCATGAGTCTGAGAACAGGCTGATGAATCTATATCATGAAGGATGTAGCACAAGAAAGAATGCAGTCAGTACTATAGAATGTACTGAGTATGTGAGATATGCATATGTCATGATACAAAATATACTTGAAAGCATGCTTAAAACTGAAATCATATAATAGTAGTAAAAATCTGTAGTACAATGACTCAAAGTAATATCATAAGCTGAAAACATGTTTTGTAACTATAAGACATAAAATAGTAAGTCTGAACTTGAAAGCTAAGAGTCATGTACACTTATTAAACTTGAAGTTATTTTTGTGGGGAGTTTCTCATAATCGACATAGACCATATGAGCTATATGGAATCCAACTTCTGAACCGTAAGTGGCAGAGCTTCCCTATACCTTGCAAGGGTATAAGACCATATTTAGAGTGAAACTACTATCATGAGCCCATTGGGCAAAATAAAACCTATGCTGGCAATATAATTTTGGACTTGGGTTGTCTAGAACTCTCGTCTGCTTGGTGCTAAATACTACTCTAAATAATTATATCATATCGCTCATATCATATCATGTGACATATATAGATGTTAAAACTATTCATAATCATGGATGACAAATCTGGATGTCATACTACTCATGAACTTTACTTTTGAAAAATGGTTCATAAACATTGATGGCATATCTGAATGTGATACAAATCATGAAATTTACTCTTGTGAGCCTGAGCTCCATATCATATCATAAGTCATATACTAAAAATCATGAATTTGAAAACATGTCTTGTACATTATGCTTATAGAAAAAATCATGGAAAATTTGCTTAAAATATGCATAGCTTCATAGATTCAAAAAAATAGAGGTTTTGATTCATAATATCATAAAGGCTCTAAAATCAGGCATAATCAAGTTTTTAATAAGAACCATGATCTTAAAGCAACATAGGGAAATTAAATTTGAAGAACTAGTCATAGTTTGATGAAACCCCTAAATTATGGAGTTAAAAAATACTGGTAGAAACTCATGCATAATCATTTAAATAGGATTAGAAATCATGTTACATTATAAAAAAATCAAATTTGTAGAAAACTTGCATAATTGGGTATGAACCCTAACTTTGTTGAATCGTGAAACCATGTAAAAAGCATAAGGTTTTGGGCATAAGGGTGAAAGTGACCCTTATTGAATACTCACATACCTAAACTTGAAGATTATCAAGCTAGAAATTGAAGGTGAAGACTTGGAGAAGAAGCACTAGGTCTTGAAACTTGAGAGAATGATGTTTTCTTTATTTCTGAAGTTGAATCGAGGGAATGAAGGGAAAAGGATTGACTAATATGATATAATCCCCTCTTAAGGATTTAAAACAACATAGTATGAGTCTTAAAAGTGGTGTAAAAATACTAGATTACCCCCAAACAAATGAATTAGAAAAACGGAAATCAGAGGTTTCACTAATGGGTTTACTAGTCGTGGAATGGGTTGACTGGTTGTCAACCCACCCATGGATACCTGGGAAGAAAAGTCTAGAAAACTGGCATTCTATGAGTCACTCTACTGGCCTTGGTTTGCATGTACGGATGGTAGACTTACCCATCAAATTTTAGGTGAAAATTTGAAGTCTCAAGACTGTTTCACGGGTCCAAACTATGGACCATAGTTTTGTTCTACGGGTCATAATCGTGCTTTCAGTAAATTGCCTATAATGTTTTACTCTGGACTCGGATTAATGAGTGATCAGTGGGGCTAGAAAGAAAACTCAAAAACCTTTAATTTGGTAGATACTAGGCCACCTAACTCTTTATATTCTAGGAGATGTGATCATTTAAAGTTGACCCTTGTAAGAACTTATACAAAAACTAAATCGGTAGAAAAGTATTCAACTTAACTTTGTGATAGAGGTTTCTTATGACCCTAATTCATATCCAATGGACTTCCCATACTTAAGAATTGATCATTACACTCATGGAAATGATTTAGGTCTTAGCTTAGAATTTTTGGGGTGTTACAAGGTTATTACAGAAGGTTCGTTGAATTCTTTTCTTCTATAGCTGCACTATTGACTAAATTAACTCAAAAAGCAACAAAGTTTTAGTGGTCAAAGAAGTGTAACCAAAGTTTCCAAGAGTTGAAAGACAGTCTAACTATGGAACCAATACTGACATTTACAGAAGGTACATAAGGGTATGTTATTTATTGTGATGCTTCGGGCATTTGTCTAGGTTATGTATTAATGCAACATGGTAAGATGATAGCATATGGCTCGAGGCAACTAAGGAGACATAAGAAAAACTATCCAACATATGATCAAGAATTGGCTGTAGTTGTATTTGCACTAAAGATATGGCAACATTATTTGTATGGGGTTCATTTTGATATATTTACAAATCATAAGATCCTTCAATACATATTTAAGCAAAGGGAGTTAAATTTAAGGCAGAAGAGGTGGCTAGAACTACTGAAAGATTATGATGTTGGTATTCTCTACCACCTGGGTAAATCAAATATTGTAGTAGATGTTCTTAGTCACCAATCAATGGGAAGTCTAGCATACTTTCCAGTAGCAAAGTTGAATATAGTTAAAGATGTTCATAAGCTATCAAGTTTAGGTGTCAAGTTAATTGACTCTAAAGATGGGGGCATAGTGGCTTAGAGTACTACAAAGTCATCGTTTGTGAAAATGGTGAAGGAGAGATGGTATGATGACCCTATATTAAAATAGTATAAAGAAGGTATTTTCCAGCATAAAGTCACAACATTTGAGCTTGTAGGCAATGACACTTTAAGGAGCCAAGACAAGTTGTGTGTTCCTAATGTGGATGGATTACATGAGAAGGTTATGGCTGAGGCTCGTGTTTGTGGTACTTTATCCACCCGGGTTCTATGAAAATGTATCACAATTTGAAAGAAATCTATTAGTGGGACAATATGAAGAGAAATATAGAAGATTATGTGGCATAGTACCCTAATTGTCAACAAGTAAAAGCAGAACATCAGAGGCCTAGAGGCATAACAAAAACCATCAGAATCCCAATATGGAAATGGAAGGACATAATATAGACTTCGTCACAGGTTTGCCTCATTCCTTTCATAAGCATGATTCTATTTGGGTGATCATTGATCAATTGACAAAATAGCCTATTTCATAAAAATTAAATCCACTAGTACAACAGAGGATTATTCTATGTTATATGTGAAGGAAATTATTCACCTACATGGGACTCCTATGTCCATTATTTCTAATAGAGGTACTCAGTTCACATTTCACTTCTAAAAGTCATTCCAGAAAGGTTTGGGTACTCAGATGAATTTTAGCACAACCTTTCCTCCGTAGATAGATGGTCAAGCTGAAGGCACTATTCAGACGCTGGAAGATATGTTGAGAGCATGTGTTATAGATTTCAAATGCAACTAGGATGATCATTTGCCCCTTATCAAATTTGCATATAATAATAATTATCATTCCAGCATCCAAATGATACCATTTGAAGACCTATATAAGAGATGTTGTAGGTCTCTTATTGGATGGTTTGAGGTAGGTGAAGCACAGGTTCTTGGTCAAGACTTGGTCCACCAGGCAATTGAGAAAGTTAAGTAAATTTGGGAGCAATGGAAGACCGCTCAGAGCTGCCAAAAATCTCATTCAGATGTGAGGCGCAGAGACCTGAAATTCCATATAGATGACTTGGTGTTCATAATAGTCTCACATATGAAGGGTGTTATGAGATATGGAAAGAAGAGAAAGCTAAGCCCAAGATATATCAGGCTTTAAAGAATCGTACGAAGAGTTGGGCAGGTGGCACATGAGGGAAACTACCTTTGGAGTTAGCTACTGTACATCCAGTGTTCTATGTATTTATTCTACGTAAGGGTATAGGGTACCCATCACTTATTGTCCAAGCAACAGATATAGAGATCACAGAAAACTTGTCTTATAAAGAGGTTTCAGTGGCTGTTCTTGATAGATGATAAATTGGTATTCTACCTACTTATTTATCCTTTAATCTTATGCTTTTGCTAATATTAAGCGGGAAAATAGTGCAATTGATATGAATTACTGCTATTTTGCAGGTTTCTGTGTCTTAGAAGTGTTTGGGAAGAATTCAGATGAAAATAAGTCAAAAAGGAGCTATTCAGAGAAATAAGGAATTGACAGCTGATTGGCCTGTGTGAATGCGACAATCACTCTGCGTACCCGAAGGTCACTTGAGCAGAATCTATGCAAATGAAACAGCCCTCCCACATACTTGAAGGTCAACAAGATAGAAGACTCTTCGTGAATGTGGTGGACCGTAGGCGTAGGCAAAGAAGGAATGTCAGTTGTGGGGCAGAAATGGAAATTTCCCTTTTTGGAAACCCCAATTCACATAAAGATCTTCTCAGCCATTTTGGGATCCATCTTTGGCTATTCTCTCAACTTTTGGCAAGCTTGGGAGCAAGTTCATCAACTAACACCATATGAGTGAAGATTTAGAGGAATGTATTGTAAAATCCTTAGTTTTCATGTCAACTCTTGTTCTTAATTGATATTTTATTGGTGTATTTGTTGAATTGAGATTTGAGTTTTGTATTACAGATAATACTTATATGGGTATTGAATTCATGCTTTGATTTTGCTTTTGGTTAATTATTTGGGTCTATTGAATCCTCCATGCTTGAATTTATAGTAATGGTTGCAAATATTGACTTAGCATACTAAATTGGGTTCTTGCTTGTGAGAGGAGTTCCTTAATTTGGGAAGATTCAATAGTGGGGATTTGGGATTACACTATAGATTGAGGCTAGGAATAGCTCAATTTTCTAGAAACCCCATCTAAGAGTTGGAGCTAGAGATAGCCAATTCACCCAAGTTGAATTGGTTGGTTGTTGCTTACTCGTGGTGATTCGAGAGAACATACAAGATATATGCTTGATTTGTCAAGAGATGGTTAGGCATACCTATGACTAAGACTACCTACGTGTTAATTAGATGCAAGTCTTGTGAATTGAATTCCCATTTTCAATTCTCCCTTATTGTCCTTGCTTGACGAAAGCAAAGTGAAAGCCATTGATCAATCTATCTTTTATTTGGTTTTATTTTATCTTTAGTTTTAGTTAAAACCCCCAAATAGATAACTTTTCCCTTTTTGTTCTTTGAACTTCACTAAGTTGCTTGAATTCTTTATTAGCTCAATCGCGATTACATTATTCTCTGTGGGATCGACCCTGAATCCCGTCAGGAATACAAATGTGTTTTGCTCTGACGATCACAATCACCTCCGTTGGAGAGTGTATTAGAGAGTTATAAAAAATGGTGCCATAGCCGCAAAACAATTTGACGTGAGTTAGTTTAGAATTTGAGTTTACTTATTCTAGTTCAATTTTGTGAATAGTTGTTTTTATTTTGTTTCGTTTTAGTTTGTTGATTGGTTCTATGGCATCTCGAAATTATAGAAATGTTAGTGGTTACATCCCAATTTATATTCTCGACAATTATGTTTATTGCGGAGGACCCCACCTTAGACGTAGGTATAGAATTGGCCCTAGGAGAGGGCGGTATTCATCTTCTCGCTCCTATGATGGATGCAATTGTTATTTGTGTGGTGGTCATGATGGACATTGGAGAAAATTCCCTAATGATAACCATCCTCCTCCCCCATCTTGTGCTAACAATGTTGCTAGTGATACTTGTGATCTTAATAGGAACCAAGAATTGGCAAGCGAAGAAGGCATGTGTGCCAAGCTCTACACCCTCTTGGACTCACTAGAAACCCAAGAGGAGGGTGTAAAATCTATAAAGCAAGGTTTGGTGGACATGAGAATATAGGAAGGCGAGGAAATAAATTATGCCATGCAATCCATGGCGTGATTGTCTACTTCTCTTGGTCAAATTAATGAAGAAACCTATCCAAGTCCAATCAATGAACATGCCTCAAACATTGAGACCGAGAAAATTCGCTTTGGGGACGATGAGAAAGACTTTCAAAATATGAAATCTCCCAAAAGTGAGTTTATACCGATAGAGCTTGAATCCAAACAAGAGGAGAACACAAGGGATGATCATTAATTGAAGGCGTTGTGGCAACCAACTACCTCAAATATGAATCATGGTGCCGAACCCAAGTGAATGATACTAGATTCACAATGCAAGGTTCAATAGTTTATATTAAAAGACTCTAGTTCATTCAAAAGCGAGGATGTTATGAATGAGGCAAGTTTGAAGGCGGAGACACCAAAATCTCACTCCAACCACTTTTCAACCTTACGTTTGATTGAATGGATGAAAGACGAAGTAATAAAGCTTTTGGAAGACCTTGGAAGGAGGATGGTTCAAGGTTTATTTGGTTTTAAAGTTATCGTAGAAAGAGGGCAAAGCAACCTCCCTCCCTTGAAGGAAAAAAACTGCAAAAAGCAAAACCATGAGAATGGCCTTCTCATGTTCATACCTTCATCCCGTGATTGTCACCAGAAGTTCGATTTAAATTTGGGTCGAAGGTTCAAAGTGTCCAAATAGAGATCCAAATAGTGACATATCCAGCATCGCACCACGATTAAATTATGCGCTTGATGGGAGGCAACCCATCATTTTTATGCTTTACTTCACTTTTTGTTTCCTTTTGATTTGTTGTAGGTTCCCAAAGGAATGATAAGGGAACCCAAGTGTTGAGAAGCACCAAAAATTCCTCTGAAAAATGTGCCTTTCGCACCTGGAAGAGGGCACGTTGCACATGTCATCTCACAAGGAACTAGTGAACTGGGTAATTACATTGTCATGTGTGAAAATAGTGCATTTCGCACCTCCTATTGAGATTACATTGAGATTTCGGTCGAGTATGAAGAAATGGATGGTGGGGAAGAGCCAATTGAGAGACAGTCTTCTGAGTTGAAAGCAAAGAGCAAGGAGGTTGCACCAGTCATGAAACCCATGTCATTGCCTCCTCCACCTTACCCACAGAGACTGAAGAAAAAGGTTGAGGATTGAAAATTTCATAAGTTCATCTCCATGCTTAAACAACTTTCAGTCAATACTCCTTTAGGTGAAGCATTGGAGCAGATGCCTGGATATGCTAAATTCATGAAGGATCTGGTGACTAGGAAGAGGATGGTAAGCTTTAAGCTAGCTAATAATTTGCACCACTGTAGTGCAATAGATTCTTGTTCATTGGTAAAAAAGAAAGAAGATCCGGGAGCTTTTACTATTCCTTGCACGATTGGAGCATTCTACTTTGCGAAGGCATTATGTGATATGAGTGCTAGTATTAATCTGATGCCACTACCAGTGTTTAAACAGTTGGGCTTGGGAGCCCCCAAACTGACTATAATGCAGCTTCTTATGGCAGATCATACCGTGAAGAGGCCTGTAGGGATTCTCTATGATGTACTTATGAAATTTGATACTTTTATATTCCCTGCGGACTTCGTCATTCTTGACTGTAAGGTAGATTTTAAGGTCCCTATCATCTTGGGGCGACCATTCCTTGCTACCGAACGCGTGTTTGTTGACTTAGAGACTGGGAAGATGAAGTTCAGATTGAATGATGAGGTAGTTACTTTTAATATCTACCATTCTATGAAGCATCATGATGACATGCGAGTGGTTTCAGTTATTGATGTGGTTGATGAGGATCAGTTGATTGTGCCGGTTGAGGAGAGACTTGGTGTCGAGGCACTTGCTGTGGTGATTATGAATTTTGAAGGAGATGATATTGATGAGTATGATGAGATGGTTGAAACACTAGCAGGTATGGGGTCTTACAACTATGCTCCAAAGAAGCTTGACTTGGACTTGAAAAATAAACAAATATCGCCTGCCTGACCGTCTATTGAAGAGCCGCCAGTCTTGGAGCTCAAAGCGCTTTCATCCCATCTTCGGTATATGTTCCTAGGAGATAATGAGACTTTGCTAGTGATTATTGTTGTAGATTTAGGTGAAGGGCAAGTTGAAGCTCTGGTTTCTGTCTTGAGGAAATTTAAAAGAGCCATTGGTTGGACCATCGCTGACATCATCAGGATTCTGCCTGGAATCTGTACGCATAAAATTCAGCTTAAGCCAGATTGTATTCCAAGTATTGAGCACCAATATAGGTTGAATCAGCCTATGCAAGAGGTTGTCAAGAAGGAGATTATTAAGTGGCTGGATGCAGGTGTGGTTTATCCTATTTCTGATAGCAAGTGGGTGAGCCCAGTTCAATGTGTGCCAAAGAAGGGAGGGATTACTATAGTCCTAAATGCAAAGAATGAACTGATTTTGTAAATGCAAAGAATGAACTGATTTCGATGAGGCCAGTCATAGGCTGGCGCATATGTATGGATTATAGGAAGCTGAATGCATGGACTGAGAAGGACCATTTTACGATACCATTCATGGATCAGATGTTATACCATCTTGCTGGTAGAGGATGGTATTGTTTCCTTGATGGTTATTCAGGATACAATCAGATCTCGATTGCTCCTGAAGACCAAGAGAGAACCACTTTCACCTACCTATATGGGACGTTTGCTTTCAATAGAATGCTATTTAGTTTGTGCAATGCGCCAGTAACATTTTAGCGTTGTATGATGTCCATTTTCTCAGACATGGTGGAGGATACTATTGAGGTAATTATGGATTCAATGGTAGGTGACTCATTTGAAGATTTTCTAGAGCATCTGAGCTGTGTGCTGAAACGATGTGAAGAGTGCAATCTAGTGCTGAACTGGGAAAAGTGTCACTTTATGGTGAAAGAGGGCATAGTGCTTGGCCATAGGATCTTTAAGAAAGGTATTGAGGTTGATAAAGCGAATATTGAGGTGATTGACTCCACCAGTCTCTATGAAGGGGATTCAAAGCTTTTTGGGGCATGCTGGTTTCTATAGGAGGTTTATTAAGGACTTCTCCAAGATTGTGAATCCATTGTGCAAATTATTGGAGAAGGAGGTAAAGTTTGTGTTTGATGATGCATGTTTGAAGGCATTCGAATGCCTTAAAGAAAAGTTGGTTTCAGCTCCTATCATTATTTCTCTTGATTGGTCTCAACCTTTTGAGGTTATATGTGATGCTAGTAGAGTGGCGCTAGGAGCAGTCCTAGGTCAAAGGCATGAAAAGATCCTCCATCCGATATACTACGCTAGCAAAGCACTTAACCCGACTCAGAAGAATTATACAGTGACTGAACAAGAGCTGCTTGCTGTGGTCTTTGTGATTGAGAAATTTAGATCTTATTTTCTTGGAACCAAGGTGGTGGTGCACACTGACCATGCAACTCTTCACTATCTCATAGCAAAGAAGGATGCTAAACCAAGGCTGATTAGATGGGTGTTGTTGTTTCAAGAGTTTGATTTTGAGGTCTAGGACCAAAAGGGTACAGAGAATCAGGTAGCAGACCATTTGTCTAGGCTGGAAGAAGAGGCAATGCTGAATCTTAATGAAGATCAAGAAATAGATGACTGGTTTCCTGAAGAAAAAGTGTTAGCCGCTTCTCAAGATTTGATCCCATGGTTTGCCGACATTGCCAACTATTTGGCAAGTGAATTAGAGCCTGATGATATATCGGTCCACCAAAGAAGAAATTTCATGTTCGATATCAAGAAATACTTTTGGGAAGAGCCATTCTTGTTCCGTGTGTGTGCTGATACTATGATCCGGAGATGTGTGCCTGAAGCTGAGATGATGGACATATTAGAGGCTTTCCACTCATCCCCTGTTGGGGGTCATCATAGTGGTATCTGGACTGCCTACAAGATTTTACAATGCAGCTACTATTGGCCGATGATTCAAAGAGATGCCTATGATTTTGCTAAGGCTTGCAGAAGATGTCAAAGGGAAGGAGGTATATCAAGGAGGCATGAGCTTCCTCTTAATCCCATCCTTGTGATTGAGCTGTTTGATGTTTGGGGCATAGACTTCATAGGCCCGTTTGTGTCATAGAATGGAAATCAGTACATATTGGTGGCTGTTTACTATGTATCAAAATGGGTGGAGGTGGTTGTGCTTCCCAATAACAAAGGCTAGTGTGTCACAGCGTTCTTGAAAAAGAACATCTTCTCCAGGTTTGGTACACCAAGGGAAATAATTAGCGATAGAGGCTCTCACTTTTCCAACAGGTTGTTTCATGCTTTGCTTTAGAAATATGGAGTAAAACATAGAGTTACAATCCCTTATCATCCTCAGATGAGTGAGCAAGTGGAGGTTTCCAATAGAGAGATAAAATCGATCCTGTCTAAGACTGTCAATGCCAACAAAAAGGATTAGTCGCGGAAGTTAGATGATGCTTTGTGGGCATACCAGACTGCATTTAAGACCCC
Source organism: Jaltomata sinuosa (assembly GCA_003996215.1). NCBI lineage: Eukaryota > Viridiplantae > Streptophyta > Magnoliopsida > Solanales > Solanaceae > Jaltomata > Jaltomata sinuosa. The sequence continues at coordinate 129,686 of QJPP01003488.1, forward strand.
AATAGGTATGTCACCATATAAGCTTGTTTTTGGTAAGGCATGCCATCTTTAGGTTGAGTTAGAGCATAAAGCCATGTGGGCGTCGAAGAAGCTGAACTTAAATTGGTATGAGGCATCGTTGCAGCGGCTTGGGCAGTTGAATGAGTTGGATGAGTTCTGCTTGAATGCATATGAGAGTTCAGCACTATATAAGGAAAGGATGAAATTGTACCATAACCGGAAAATAGAAAAGAGAAACTTTCATCTAGGTGACTAGGTCCTGCTCTTCAATTATAGACTCCGCTTGTTTCCTGGAAAGATGAAGTCCAAGTGGATTGGACCATTCAAGGTGGTGCAAGTATTTCCTCACGGGGCAGCCGAACTTGAAAACCATGAAGGAAAAAGGTTTAAGGCAAATGGGTAGCAGATCAAAGCATATTTTGGTACAACAGAGGAGCTCAAGGCTATTAAAGCCTGGGGCCTTGATGAACTCATCCCACCTAAGGAGCTTGATGAAGTCTGAGTAATCAAGCAACCTGCGTTGTGCCGCGATGTTAAATCAGGCGCTGCATGGGAGGCAACCAATGGATATTTCCTTTTTATCTTGCTATTTTTTCTTATGTAGAAGTGTTTTAGGAAAGTCTAAGTAGCCAAAACACTCGCGTCATGCCACGATGTTAAATCAGGTGCTGCTTAGGAGGAAACCCAAGGTTAATGTTTTCTATGTGTGGAGGAACAAGTGGAGGGAGAATGCTGGAAAAGATAAAACTCCAAAAATGGGTAAGTCAGGTTCCACGAGCAAAGTTCACGAATCGTGGTTCATTCCATGGGTCGTAGACCCAACTCGTGGAATGCGGGTAAAAATGGCCAAGTACAAAACAACATCTATGAACTAGTTCCATGAGTCGTGATTCAAATTACAGATCATGGTTTTAGGTCGTAGAAATCAGAGAATTATGGCCATCTACAAAACTTAATCCACGAACCAGTTCCACGAGCCGTGGTCACAATCATGAATCATGGTTTCTGGTCATGGAAATCAGAAAAAATAGAAGTGGTAGGGCTTGTTCCACGGGTCTGTTATATAAGCCGTGGTTACTTCCATGACTCGTAAACACGACTCATGGAACGCAGGTAAGTTTTCTTTTAAAATCACTGTTCATCCGCTTCACCCGACCCAACCCGCGACTCCTATTGTTTAAATTACCCCAAAGTATGAAATCTTTCCCCCATTTCTTCCTTCAAAACTGACCACCACCATCTCTTATTTCCATTCAAACACCCAAATCCCTTCCAATCAGCCACCAAATCAGTTAATGTCCTAAAATCACTCCCCATATTCCCCTAAATCAATCATGTCACTATTTTCCTCACCATAAGTGTCGAAAACTAGCATAACAGGTCGCTTCAAGTCGTGGGTCGAGGTCGTAATCACAACCAATCAATAACTCCTATTCTCTTCTAATTTCAAAGGTATGAAACTGTTCTAAAATCTTATTTGAAATTATGGGGAATACAACCTGACCTAGGGTATATAATTGGTTTGTTTATTGTTTAACTACCCTAAGGGAATATGGTTGTGGGAGTGAGTAAATAAAACATGTAGGAACTAGTGTGTAAGAATTCATTTGGGGTTGAAAGAAATTCTCAAAATTTAAAACCATTGGTTTTCTGCTGCACAGTTATCACGAGTGCACTCTACGGGTCGTGGTTCATTCCACGAGTCATGGAATGCACTAGTCGAAATTAGAATATAAGCCTGCTCTCAGGTCTATTTTCACGAGGGTCATCCATGAGTCGTGATTCATTCCACGAGTCGTGGATGACACTCATGAATCTCAGTCCTGTAGACGGTCAAAGAGGTCTGATTTCCATGAGAGGCATCTACGAATCGTGGTTCCAATCATGAGTCATAGATGCAACTCTTGGAACTCAGACCTGCAATCACATTTTGCTAACAAAAAATCACGACGATCTTCCATGAGTCGTGGTTCATTCCACGAGTCATGGAACCCTCTCGTGGACCCACAGTTCAGTGAAAATTTAAACTTTTTTTGGGTTCTCCTTGGTTTGGTCGTACTAATGTTTCCCTCCATAGGTACCATGAGGTAGAAGAACACAAAGTCAGCCAAAGTGGCAGCACATCAATTTAGGTCTAGACTCAATGATGAACCTGACGAGCCAGCCGCACTTGAACCTGAATCAAGCGGATCGGAGGAAATTTATGAGGTTCATCCCAACCCAGACGTGGAGCGTCAGACCACGGGATGTGGGGCAAAAATACAGGCAGCTGAGGAAGCGCACTTCAGCTAGACATTACAATAGTACCACCAACAACGACCACTTCTCCTCAATCTGAAGAGGGAAAGGGGTTATCCGAAGAGGGTAATGGTAGCCGGGAGAGCAACACAGAGACTGGTACTGACAATGAAAATGAGTCTAATGATGTTGAGTCAGCATCCGATGATAAGAGCTCTTTTGATCCGGCCGTCCTGGCAGCTACACTTCAGACACAGTCAGAGGATGACAGAGCACAGAGACCGGAGGCACATGATAATTGGAGATGGTGTCTTCTGGAGATGCAGACCATATACAAATTGGGGATTTCTTAGTCCAACAGGGGCCTGCCCAAAAGGGGTATTTTTGAGGAGCCATAGATCTGGACTGAGGGCTTAGCAGCCATCCCAGATATTCAGGCCACATTCAATCACTACCGATGCGGTTGGATGGATAAGCCCTCAGGTAGTTATTATCTCGAGATAGTTCGAGAATTTCATGCCTCCTATAATGCCACAGACATGTTAAATCAAGCACTGCATGGGAGGTAACCCATGAGGGTACTCATAAGGTACCCGAGTCCTTGGGGTTTTCTTGCCTGTGTTCTTTCCCTAAGGATTTTTAGTTTCTGTTGAATCGGCATATTTAGTATAGGTTGTGTGTAGTAAAAGAAGAAAAGGAACTTAGCGCAATCTATGGTATGATTTTGAACTGGATTTTGATTGAAAAAATGAAGACCCCCCGATTTTTGTGTGACATGAGATTATCTGTTTGTTGATAGACTGACCACTATGGATCTGTGCATGACATTAAGTTGATTGATCTGATGAACAACTTAAGCTAGAGTATGAACCTGATAGTTAGCATGTGACTGTTATACTCTGTTCCATGTGTGTGTGAGCTACATTCGTACTGTTCTTGCATTGTGTGTCAATCTAGAACTTGCCTCATTAGTCTTGCCTAGGCTGTAGGATGGTTTGTTAGGAAAGGATCATAGGCCATTTTTGAAATAGTCTACTTGAGCCTAAACGACCATCCAAATGATGTGAATATCCTTTCATCCCTGATTTTGAGCCTAAATTGACCCTTTTTATTGTTTAGCCTAACCGCCTTCCCTGTTTTCTATGAACTTTCAATTTGGCCCTGGTCCCTCCTTGGACATTGTGCACCTCAACTCATGCAAATCACCTAAGTTGAGGGTAGCTATTGTGAAGGTAAGTGTGAAATATGGGGTATGAAAAGAAAAGGTTAGTGATAAAGAGGGAAATAACAGGTGTGGTGGGTATGCTAAAAAGAGAAAAAGAAAAAGAAAAAAGAAAAATAAAAATAAAAAGAGATAGAAAAAGAAAAGAGAGAGATGTGTGATGAAAAGTTTAGTCTGAAATAAAAGCCGCACCCGTCACTTGATGAAAAAGAAGGAATAAAAAGGGATAAGAAAGGAAAGAAGGAATAGAGTTGTTTTGGAAATGTGGAAGAAGCATAGCACAGTGTCAAGGAGGGATTAGTCACTATTTCCCATATCTATCATACCCGTCCCCGAGCCTACATTACAAGTCGAGTAAAGTCCTATAGTGATCCTAACCCAACCATTCAAAAAATGAGGCATATAAAATAAGGGCAAGCTTATGGTATTGTGCATGCAGTGTTTGAACATCTTTGAGTGTGTGAGTTGTTCTAGTTCTGTCCCAGATATTAAATTTATTATTGAGTGAGTGGGACTTCTTTGTGGTGATGGCAGTAGAGTAACTGTGACTGCTGATTGTTAGGGTAAGTCTCATATATGTATGCTATGTCATCTATTGATAGCATGATGTCATCCATGGATCCTCTTGTGTTATCTTCATAGGCAAAATTTGTGCACTTGTTTGTATTGAAAAAGGGGAGGATACTTGTTGTAAACTGACTTGCTAAATCATATGACTGCCATAGTTCCTAGTTTTCTTTTGCTCAATCATCGTTCTAGGATAGTTTTGTTTTGTCTCTTGAGGACAAGCAACAGTTTTAAGTTTAGGGTGTTGATGTGCCGTGAGTTTGCGGCACTTTCGACGCTTAAAACTTAGAATTGGAGTATGTTCTTTAGCAATTTTTAGTAGCTTTGATGTGTTTTTGAGTCTTGTTCAGGAAAACATGGTTCAGAGACTTAAGTGTAGAGAAAGACTAATATTTGGGCTAAAACTGACTTCTACGACTCAAGACCATGAGTCATTTATTATTCCATGAGTCATGGAAGTTAGTCGTGGAAAGAATACTGCAGATGTAGTTGGGCCCTGAGTTCCACGAAAGGTTTCCATGAGCCATGGACATGTTCATGAGTCGTGATTCCTGCCCGTGGAACCTAATCAGAGAAGGAGAAAAATGCCTGAGTTCTATAGAAGGTTTCCACGAGCCGTGGACCTATTCACGAGTCGTGATTCCTGCTCGTGGAACCTGATCAGAAAATGAGAAAACTGTCTGAGGTCTACGACTCAATTCCACGAGCCGTGATTCAAGTCACGAGTCATAGACTGATCTCGTGGAAAGGAACCTGTAGGATGACAAATACTCTGAGTTTCACGAGTGCTGACGACGACCCGTAGAAACTTCCACGGACCATAGACTGTGTCCGTGGAAGCTGCCGATGCTAGTTTCCTTATTTAAATAGGATAGGATTTTTACTGTCTATAAATACCTTTCCTAGGTTTTATTTTACATTTTATGCTCGTTACTTTGTAGGAAACACATTCGAAATATTGTGATTTTAGTTTGTTCTTGGTTTTGAGAGTTGAATACATTCATAGTTCATTGTTCTTGAGTTCCATCTTCATCCATTCAAGATTCCGGATTTCTTTAACTCTTATTGAAAGTATATGATCATGAACACACCAATAACTCTTGATTGTTTACTTATGAAAACGAGTAGCTAAATCCACAACTAAGGTTGTGGGAACCATGAATGATTAATGAAGTAGGCAAAGTACTTGGGTACTCTAGGGCGGTGTTTATGCATATATTGTTCTTCCCTTTGCTTTGATTACTTTTTAAAGGTTCGCAATGTTTGAACTCGCCTTATCCTTACTTGCCAAACCAAGGAGGTAACGGATGGGAAAATGTTTGTTTAACAATAGAGATTTGAGGCTACCAACCCTCATCTAATAGCTTGACCTTGTCCGGGAATAGCTAATCTGGGATCCAGGGTAAGGGTTAGTATAGCATACACCCACGACCGGACCAAAGCGAGTGGTGAAATTCATCTATCTGCCGGACTAAGGATTTAGGTGAACCTAACTTGGTGATTCTACATGCTAAACACCAAACTAGTTTACTAAGTACAATGCCCTACTAAGTTATGATCTCATGGGGAATACTACCCTAGTCATCTCACCCATTGATTACAACTCTTAAAATTGTCACGTGTTACTTGTTTACATTCTAGTTACAATTACTACTTGTTACTTTAAAAACCCCCTTTCGAGGGAAATAAATGATTAAAAGCGCGAGTAAACATTAATTGACCATAGTCCTACCATATTCCCTGTGGGATCGACCCCAACTTTTGTTGGGTTCTATATTTGATCAGTGACCGCTTATGCTTCTAAAAAGGAGGTGTAATTTAGGTATATCAGGAGACACTATCTCTATGGTGTCAAGTGTGACATGTTCACTAATCATCACAGTGTGCAACACGTGTTTACTTAGAAGGACTTGAATCTGAGACAGAGGAGGTGGATAGAGTTGTTAAAGGATTATGTTATGACCATCCAGTACAATCTAGGTAAGGCTAATGTGTTGGCAGACGCATTGAACTGGAAGACCAGCAACATGGGCAGTTTGTCTTGTTTAGGGGTGTCCAGACGACCATTGGCAAGGGAGCTTCATGCTTTGGAATATAAGTTCATACACTTGGGTATCGCAGAGCAGGGTGGGATGTTGTCCAGTATCGAGGTCAAATCCAAATTCATAGAAGAGATAAAGGCCAAGAAATTTCAGGATGCACATTTGAGCAAGCTTCGAAGTAAGGTAATATTCGGAGAGTCCAGGGATGCCACGTTGCTCTGGAAGGGTGATGAACTCCAGGGGGAGGATTTGTGTTCCTCATGTTGATGATATAATTCACAAGGTGTTTGCAAAAGCTCATAGTTCGCGATATTTGATTTATCCAGGCGTAACCAAGATGTACAGGGATTTGAGGCAACTTTATTGGTGGCTTGAGATGAAAAGGGACATAGCTGATTTTGTGTCCAAATGTCACAATTGTCAACAGGTCAAGTATGAGCACCAAAGGCCTACAGGACTACTTCAGAGAATGCCCATTCCGGAGTAGAAGTTGGAAAGGATAGCCATAGATTTCGTGCTGGGTCTTCCCAAAACTTTGGGGAAGTATGACCCTATCTGGGTCATAGTGGACCGGCTAACCAAGTCAGCTCATTTCATTCCAGTCAGGGTGGACTACAACTATAACAGTTGGCTAAGATCTATGTTAGAGAGATCGTAAAACTGCATGGGATACCACTGTCCATCATTTCAAATAGGGGTATGCAGTTTACCTCTAAGTTCTGGGGTAAGTTACATGAGGAGTTGGGCACTCCTCACTTTCAACATAACTTTCCATCCTCATACTGACGGTCAATCGGAGAGGATGATCCAGGTGTTAGAAGACATATTGAGTGTATGTGTGATTGACTTCGGGGGTCATTGGGACCAGTTTCTTTTGTTGTGTGAGTTCTCATACAATAATAACTTCCACTCTAATATCGACATGCACCATTTGAGGCGCTGTATGGGAGGGGGTGTAGATCCTCCATAGAGTTGTTTGAGCAGGCAATGTAAAGCCTTTGGGCATAGGCTTGGTAAGGGAAGTACAAGAAAAAGTAAGGGGCATTCACTCCAAGTTGCTAGCGGCCTAGAGTAGGCAGAAAAAATACACGGATCGCAAGGTAAGAGACATGTATTTTCAAGTTGGTGAGCAACTACTATTGAAAGTGTCACCAATAAAGGGGGTTATGCATTTCGGTAAGAAAGGCAAGCTCAGCCATCGGCTTATCAGTCCATTTGAGGTTCTTGAAATTAAAGGGCCAGTGGCTTATAGGCTAGCACTGCTGCCCAATTTATCAAGATTCCACCCAGTCTTCCATGTATCCATATTGAAGCGATACATTGGGGATGGGGAATACATCATTAAGTGGGATGATGTATCACTAGACAAGGATCTTCGTTATGAAAAGGAACCACTGGCCCTTTAATTTGAAGGGCAGCATGTCCTCGACCGGGTTTGTCATTATGGGTAAACTCTTCGTGCCATGTTTTGAGTTGGAAAACCTTTGGGTTTGGGAGTTAAAAATTTTGGGCTAGGCTAGTCTCGGATGAATTCTAAGCAAGGTCTGGTCTAGGAAAATCCAGGTGAGGATTGGGTATCATGTCTTGTAGTGAACTAGTTTTTCCATTATCTAAGACATAAAAGAGTTCGGGGGACTTTTTGAAAATGAATTTGGGCAAGTAGAACTTCTGGTATTGAGGTTGAGGTGAAGGGGTTGTTCCAGAATGTCGGGGAACTAAGGTGTTTTATGGCGGAAGCGCTATAGAGGTGTATGGACTGCTATAGAAGACCGAGTTAGGATTGAATATAGAAACTTCCCCAAAATGTTTAGTTTTTCCTCAACTACGTTTTGGAGAGGGGCAGGGCGATTTTAGGCAAACTTCCTCTATTTTTCATCATTTTTCATCCGAATGGTAAGGTTTCTACTCCCATAACTTCGTACTATCTTTTGTACATCATAGAATTGATAGTTGTTGTAACACCCCAGAACTCCCAAGCCTAAACCCAGCTCAAAAAACCCAGAAAAATAAAAATTTTCCAAGTCCCAGTCAGAACCATGAATGGTTTCCACGGACCGTGGAACAGACCACAAGCCGTGGAATGCATCCGTGGAACTCAGACAATTACCAACAAAGTTGGGGTCAAGGCCACAAGTTAGAACCACAGACCGTGGAATGATCCATGAGTCATAGATTCCACTCATGGAACTTAAACCTGAGACCCAACTGTACTTATAAAACCATGACCTATTTCCACGAACCATGGAAAGATCCACGAATCGTGGAATGGTATCATAGGACACAGACTTGAGGGTCATCAATCCCTCAGGAACCATGATAGGGTTCCACAAACCATGGATGGTTCCACGGGTCATGAACCCAAGTCGCGGAACTCAGACCCGCAGCTTGAAAAAAGAGTCCAGGAACCACGAGAGGGTTCTATAAGACGTGGAAGTATCCACGGACCGTGAAACCTGTCCGTGGAACTTTAGTTGCTAATTTCAGCAATTTTCTTTTAAATTTCCCAGGGGTATTCTAGACCTTTCCTACCTCTTTTAAAGCCTAAGCTACGTCATTTTGTTTAGTCTAAGCGTAATTAATTAGTGAAAAACTACCTAAATCACCCATTCTCCTAAAATCATCAGACACTTAGAAATAAAAGGAGAAAAGATGCGACAGTTTCTCTCAAGAACAAGAAGAAGGTCTTCTTCAAGCTCAGCCCCTAAAATCTAAAGATTTCTCCATAGATTCTCATCCAGGTATGTGGGATTTCATGATTGGGTTCCTTCCACCCATTGATTCCCTAGATTCAGTTTAGTTCTTCAATTCTCCATGAGTTATTCAGACATAGGGTTCCTAAATCTTAGGGAATCATTGAAATTCAGATTCCATTGCTTGTGTGATAATAATTACATGTTTCTTGAAGAATTAGCATAGTCACATGTACATAATTCAGTAACCCTAGCTTGTGTTAAATTTAGTGCTCATAATTTTATACTTGCTAGGCAGATAATTTAGATAATTATGCGTCAACATTAGAATGCCATCAGTTTCAGTATATGTATGTTGCATTCTCAGATTATTATTAGTGTTTGAGCTATCCAGTATTTCAGCTTGCATTTCATTGCTTATGTATTCAATTGGGAATAGACTTAGCACCGAGTGGACGAAGGGATGAAGTCTCACCCACCAGTTTAGGCTGAGACCTTTGGTAGCAGTCCCTGAGTCCCAGAACTACGGCGCCACCATAGGTTTTAAAGGGGTCACCCGTTAGATTACGCTTGACACCCTAGTCCCTTGTGGACATCAGTTTAGAGGATCCATATCATATTTTTTGTACCTTGGAAAGGTATGAACACCCTTCTATACAGGGTTACAGGTTTTCCCCATAGTTAGCTCAGCTTGGGGTATGTTAGTTAATAGTAGATTCCACAGTCAGACTCTTATTGAATTGACCTTGTATTCATTATTTCAGTTCAGCATGCTATATACTCATGTTAGTTACTTGGTCACGATATTTAGCTTATGTTTCCGTTCATGCTTCAGTATGTATTTCCATGTTCAGTCTTTGTGTTGTTCAGCTTAGCATATATCCCGCATGCTTAGTACATTCGAAGTACTGACACATACTTTTGTGCTACATCATTGTATGATGTAGGTTTAGGTGCTTAACATCCAGACCACACTTAGCTCAATTTCCAGTCCTTACTCAGTAGCTTCAGTGGTGAGTCCTCATAGTTCGAGGATAATAGATATGCTTTCATCTTTTAGTTTTATATTTCAATTTCAGATTATTAGGATTAGGTGGGGGCTTGTCCCAGCAACTCATATCAGTTAGAGGATTTCAGACATAGAACTAGATTCGGCTATTGAGTTGTTACTGTTGCTTCTCAAACTCATTATGTTTTGCTTATATTATATATTCAGACATGTTTGGGATTTCTTTCTAACTCATATATTTTATTAGTTTAGTTTTCCGCCCAGCGCATATGTTATCATAAATTGTCTAGTTATGCCAGACTATGGGTTATTTTGGGGTCATTGTGACACTAAGCACCATGTTACGCCTAGGGGGTAGCCTCAGGGTGTGACAAACTTGGTATCAGAGCATCAGGTTAAAGTGTCCTAGGGTGTATTAAAGTCGCGTCAATTAGAGTCTTCTTCATGGGTGTGAAGTGCGCCACACTTATGGAGGAGAAGCTATAAGATGTCATTAGGAACAACTTCCCTTCTTTCTTTTCCAGCTCGTGCTATAGAGTTTGAACTCTATTTTATCTCCTTTTAACTGATGCTCTACACATTTCAGAAAATGCCTCCTAGAAGAGCCAATGCAAGGAACCAATAGGCACCAACAGCTCCAGTAGACCCTCTGAATGAGCAAGTCACTCATGTCAAATTTAGGGCTGCTTTTCAGGTGCTTGCTCAGGCCATGACCGATCAGGTCAACCAGCAGGCTATGGCACCAGCTCTACCTCAGACTAACTCTTCCATGGATAGAATCTGAGACTTCACTCGGATGAACCCTCCAGAGTTTCATGGGTCCAAGTCTGAAGAGGATCCACAAGAATTTCTCGATGATATTCAGAAGGTGACAAAAATTATGGGTGTCACTCCGATCGAGAGTGCAAACTTAGCTGCTTACTAACTGAAGGGAGTGGCTTATACTTGGTATCAGTAGTGGAAAGAGTCTCGATATGCTAATGCAGGTCCTGTGGATTGGAACCACTTCAAGACTGCATTTTTAGACAGGTTTTTCCCACTTGAGCTCAGAGAAGCCAAGGTCCAAGAATTCATCAACTTGAAGCATAATGATATGAGTGTGAAGGAGTATACACCCTAGTTTACTCAACTGTCTAAGTATGCTCTGGCAATAATAGCTGTCTCCAGGGCCCATTTGAGTAAGTTTGTATCTAGTATGTCCGATGATATGGTCAAGGAGTGCAAGACTTCTATGCTGGTTCAGGAGATGGATATCTCTAGGTTAGTTACTTATGCTCAGTAAATCAAGGAGGAGAAAATCAAGGAGAGGGGAAAAGATAGTAAGAGAGCTAGTATAGGTGAATTTAACTACTTTCAACACAGGTCGGAAGGTGGTAACCGCTCTCAGTTCTGCCAAAATTCTTTAGCTCCAGCCCCATCTTCTGCAAGTGCCCCGGTGCCTAAGTTCAGATAGGACCGACAGGATAGAGCGCCAGGCTCTAAGTCCTAAAGTACAGTTAATAGCGGGCTCACTCATCCAGTTTGTAAGAAGTGTGGTAGGAACCACCAAAGTGGGTGTATGGAAGGAAGTGGTAATTGTTTCGGGTGTGGTAAGATAGGCCACAAAATGATAGAGTGCCCAATAGATTCTCAGAAGGGAAGGGATACTCATCCGTAGAATTAGGCCAGTTCTACAGAAGCTCCAGTGGGTTTCCCCACTCAGCAGGGTTCCTCGCTTGGTACAGTTGGCGGTCACTGCCCAAATAGGCTTTATGCTCTTTAGACTCGGCATGACCAAGAGGATTCTCCTGCTGTGGTCACGAGTACGTTATAAGTCTTCTATTTAGATGTTTATGCATTGTTAGACTCAATGGCTACACTTTCCTTTGTAACTCCTTATATAGATGTAAATTTCGGTGTTAGTCTAGAAACCTTTCCAGAACCTTTCTCACTCTATACTCCAATTGGTGATCCAGTTATAGTTAGACGAGTGTACATCAATTGCCTTATCACAGTTTCCTAGAAAGTCACCTCAGCCGATCTTGTAGAGTTAGAAATAACTGACTTTGATATTATTCAAGGCATGGATTGGTTACATTCGTATCATGCCTCAGTTAATTGTAGAACTAAGATCGTTCAGATCCAATTTCCAAATGAGCCAGTCTTAGAATGGAAGGGTAATACCTTAGTGCATGTAGGTCGGTTCATCTCTTAACTTAAGGCCAGAAAAATGGTTTCAAAAGGGTATATCTATCATCTTGTTTGGGTTAAGGATTCAAGCTCTGAAACCCCAACTCTTGAGTCAGTCCCAGTGGTGAATGAGTTCCCAGAAGTGTTTCCAGAAGATCTTTACGGAGTTCCTCCTGAAAGGGAAATTTACTTCGGAATAGATCTCTTTCCAGATATCCAACCTATCTCAATTCCTCCATACAAATGTCTCTAACTGAGCTTAATGAAGTGAAAGAAAAACTAAAAGACCTTCTATATAAGGGCTTCATCAGACCCAGAATCTCTCTATGGGGTGCTCCATTGCTTTTCGTGCGTAAGAAAGACAGTTCTCTCAGGATGTGTATCGACTACCATCAATTGAACAAAGTCACAATCAAGAATAAATATCCCATCCCCAGGATTGGTGACTTGTTTGACCAGCTTTAGGGTGCTAGTTTCTTCTCTATGATAGACCTCAAATCCGACTATCATAAGCTCAGAGTAAAAAAATAGTGACATTCTGAAGACAACCTTCAAAACTCGGTATGGTCACTATGAATTTGTAGTTTTGTCTTTTGGACTCACTAATGCTCCTGCAGCTTTCATGGATTTGATGAACAGACTGTTCAAGCAGTATATAAACGTGTTCGTTATTGACTTCATCGATGATATACTCATGTAATCTCGGAGCGAGGAGGATCATGCAGACGATTTGAGAGTGGTGTTGCAAATTCTCATATTAGTTAGAGGCTTTCAGATATAGAACTAGATTCAGCTATTTAGTTGTTAGTGTTTCTTCTCAGACTCATTATGTTTTGCTTATATTATATATTTAGACATGTTTGGGATTTCTTTCCAACTCATATATTTTATTAGTTCAGTTTTTTGCACAGTGCATTTGTTATCAGAAATTGTTTAGTAATGCCAAACCATGGGGTAGCTTAGGGTCACTTGTGACACTAAGCCCCGTGTTACGTCTAGGGGGTATTCTCGGGGCGTGATAGTTGTGGACTTAGGGAAAGGTTTATAATGACCTAAGAATGGTAGAATCTGGGGAAAAAGGGGATTCTAGGGCGTAGAAGTTCTTGGGTATTGATATTATTATTGGGTTATGATCACTTATCCATAATTCTCTAAATGTATCCGTAAATATGATAAAGTTAGGTGAATTAATGGTGGGAAAGGCTGGGAAAGGGTGGAATGATCATAGTTTGGCCTGGGGTTTGGGATTTTTGTATAATCTGCATATTTTAGGCAAGTAAATTGATTATAGTTATTGTATATTTGTTTTTAGACCAAGAACAAGCAAGAACTTTGGAAAATAGGAAGGCTCTGGTTTAGTAGAGCTTTTGAATAATTCGAGGTAGGTGATGGTTGCTATTTTCCCATTATGCATTATGTGTTCATGTAATACTGCTTATTATGGTATGAGTTGTATGCTTAGGGAATGTTTATGAATGTCTAATTGTGTGGTTATCAGTCTTGTGAAATGAACTAGTTTTGTTGCTTGTTGGTTTTACAAGTGTGCTATTGCTCATTGTTGTTAACTGTTGGATTTCTGTGTGACATTCAGTTAGCTCAAGTACCATGCCTGGTACAGGTTACTTATTGGTTGGCTCAGGTACCACGCCTGGTACGAGTTGGATTTTTTGCATTAATTGTATTCGAAGGTCCCATGAGTGGATCGGGTTGTGTTATTGAACTGTGATTATTGCATATGGTCCATGAGAGGCTGGGTGATTATATTTAATTGTGAGGTTGGTCCTAGTGTAGATCGGTGTTGCATGTTTACACTTAGGTGGTGTTAGGGGGATCCCAGGGTGGGTCCGGACTATGTGGTAAGATTATATGTTATTGTCATTAAAGGTCGTTAATGGTTGTTGATTGGTTACATGTTGTTAATAAGCTAGGAAAGAGAATTATAGTCTAGTTATGCTGTTGGTTTGTTTACATATTTCTTGTACTTTACTCAGCTTTAGTTTATTGTGCATATCTTGTCTATTTGGAGATGGCCGATAATCCTACCAGTACACGGTGGTTGTGTACTGATTCTGCACTTGCATTTCTTTTTGTGAGTACAGACAATCTTTTGGAGACTAACGCATGACCTCACCTATAGTCCCAGCGTTTCCAGATATCAAGGGTGAGTTGCTTCGGTCAAGCTACCTTTGTTTCTTCTGTTAGTTGTAGCCCACTTGTTTTGGGATCAAATTCTTTTTTTGGGGGTTGTATCCCAGTATTTTAGACTTGGTAGATGTTTTGGTATGCTTACCTTTAGGTTCTAGGAAGGATTTTCCACAGATTATTATTTTGATAGTATTGAGATTGTGAATGTTAGTTTACTTTATGCACATTGGTTTTGAGCTGTTAGACTTTACTAAGTGTTGGGTCGGTATTAGTTTGCTCATCCAGGGGTGGGGGGATTCAGGTGGGTGACACTCACGATGGTCTGGGTCGTGGTAGGAGTTTGGGCAACCTTTGTGAGAAAGAAGCTCGTTGATAGCCCCTTTTTTGTGTGACATTGTCTTAAAGTGTATTCTTCTTGTTGTAAGGTTCTATTTTAGAGAAACATTTATGGTGTTGAAGAAGTTAAGTTAAGAGTTAAAATTTACAGAAAAATTCAAGGTAAAGTTCTTCTCCACCACCCTTTATTGTATATGAAAAGAAAGAGGCTACTTTAGACGTAATTATGATATGAACTCATTGGGATGGTGATCAGAAGATGTGAGTTTAAGTTATTCTAATTTTGTTGGACTGTTTTGGGTTTTATTATATGTGTTGTTGTCTGTGTTTGTTGGAAACATCATAGTTGGGGTTGGTTTTAACTATTTTGGAATTGGAATCATAGGGTGTGGTGATATACTGAGTTTTTAATTATTGTGCAGGCATGCTGCCCATTTGATTATCGTGGACTATTTTATAGGACACACGTGGTTATTATCTGATATATATATTTACAATATGTGTCTAAATTATGGTTGCAATAAGAGAATGGAAGTAGAAAGAATCATAAGTATAAAGTGAGTCCAATGAGCAAGTCGCTAGCCTAATAGCCGACATATTGCCAACACGTCTAGTATGTGTTTTTGGGGTGTTTGTAATTGTTGTACCACTTGATTTTGTGTAGATTATCTTTTGGTAGGAGGGGGTACTATCCATTAAAATTTCTCAAACCCAGAATCAAGGTATTTAAGGCTAAAATCTCCTTCGCCGCAAGGCACGATGCTATGTCACATGTTTCTCTACAAGGGTCTATATAATTTATATGATTTATAGAAAATGGTATTCAGTTGTTATGTGTCATATACTTCATAGTACTCACCCTTGCATATCAGTTATTCATTGTCCATACATTAAGAGTATTCGACCTAATCGTTACGAGTCAAAGTGTTCACATAGTCATCAAAGCTATATATGTGCCTTCATTTGTATTTCATAAAACTCATATAGTACATTTGTTATATGTGTTTATACATAATTCCCTTGTCATAGCATATTCATCATATATACAGTAAATACATATCCATATGATTTATTTGAAATAGAGCAAAGTGTACATTTGATTTCATTTGCAATTAGTTATTCAGAGGTCTTTATGGCATCATTTTTTTTAAATATAAATTAAGTGATAGCGATAAAGGTCAAAGATATTATATTCACTTGACTCACAATGCGATGTTGCCTTGTGCACATGGCTGAGACCTTAGAGCCTCAGAGTTGAGCCTATGGGAGTACAAGCTTATTAAGGCTATATACCCTCAGAGTTGAGCCATATATGGCATACCTTTCTGCGAGCTAGCCCTCAGAGCTGAGCCTTTATGGCGTACCTTCAGAGATCATAGACTATGAGACTTATCAATCACATATGAGATTTAGAGATAACAAAGTTTATATGCCTTTAATATGATATAAAGCCCTCGAGGCTCATTTATTCAGAGGCTATCATTTGTTCATTTTAGAGTACATAAGTTACATGATTCTACAAAAAATTGTATTACTTTTTCCCATATTAATAAAGAATCCAGAAGACACATGTATAATAATTTTAGAGTAATTCGATATGATTTACAGTTTCATAGGTTACTTCCTGGCACAGGTAGATCTTAGTTAAGCACAATATCGATCTTTCATTGTGCTAGCTTATCTATACTTGTTATTCTGTCTGCCTTACATACTAGTACATGTTATATATGTACTGATACCCCTATGGCATGAGGTGTAGCATTTCATTTACATGCAGGACCAAGTACATAAAGTTGCATACCTTATCAGTAGGCACTATCATATATTATCAGAGAAATTGGTGAGATACATTTCTCCCTGGAGCTAGTATAGAGATAGAACTCCCTTTTGTTGTATATATTTGCACACTATGGGATGGTAGGGCCCTGTCCTGACCACTTGACAGTTGCATAATTTCTTACTCTTTTAGAGGCTTTATGGACACTATAGTATAATCATTTTATATCAGTTGGTCATAGGCCATGGTTTATGCATGTATCATCCTTACCAGTTGTCATTAGTACATAAATATTTTATATATCATCTGTCCTAGATTATTTGCATATCATATATGTATATATATGGAACTTGTCTGCCCCATCAAGATTTAGGGTATGACAGTTGCTTAGGTTGATTGAGTACTCTAGATAGTTGTTGTGATGATATTGAGAATATACTACACATTTATTTTGAATTTTGATGGCTTTTTCTTGATATTGATTTGGTGGATTTGATCAAGTTTTGAATAATTTCTCATTTTGGTGGGTTATTTTTCCACTATAGTTTTCATGAATTAAATTGTGCTTATGTGATAGTCTTGGTTCATATGATAATTGTTGTTGGGATTGGCTGTGTAGATTTTATTAAATTGGGTGAAATTGAGCAAAATATGAAACTCCATGAATATGAAAAGCTTGATTAGGAATTTTGTGTACACCACATGTTTGATGAAAAGCCCTAAAGTGTAATAATGGCGTTACGTTCTCTATGATAGATAAATAGCATCCGTCTTAAGGTTACGTTAGTCATTCATTGAGCTAAAAGGGACTAGAAATGTGTAAGATCTAGGTTTCTCCAAGAAATGTTTCTCCGTGAATTCTCTCTTTTTCTGGTATGTAAGGCTACCATAGTGAGACAACTCCGTTATTCCCCATGATCTACTATCTAAGAAGCTCAGTTTTGTAAGATTAAAGGTAGGGTTTTTACTTAAAGTTTCTTCATTTGAATTTCTTACATCATGAGATGATTATTATTGAATACTAGTTACTTAAAGTGTTGAAAACCATGTTATTGTGTTCTTTCTTTTATTGGATTCCATAGTTCGTGCATTATTCTCATTCTATGGACTTCACGAGTTATTTTATGATCTTCAAGGAATTTCATGTCTATGAGAAAGTATCTTAAAGTTTCAATACTTGTATTCATGAAAGGTTTCAAGTCGAGTGTTTTAATATTTTAGAGTATAATTTTGAAAAGAAAGAAAGTTCTAGTTTCTTTGAAAGTTAAGATAGCAAGAAAGGTATAGATTTTTGGGCCAACACTCACAAGCAAGTTCAATTTGAAGAGTTAAGCATTGAGTGGAGACTCAAAGTAAAGTATGATATTATTTTTCCTTTAAAATGGGGTAAGATATCTATGAGCATATATATTGTTTTGGAAGGACTATTTAGCACCGAGATAAGCAAGGGTTCAGATAATCAAAGCTCCAAAACTACGTTGCTAGTGTAGGATAGGAATGTTTAACAAGTTGAGTGACTACTCTTTTAGCCCAAAAGAGGATCAATTTGGATCCACAAGTTAAGTTTTTTCTATACCCCGACAAGGTATAGGGAAGCTCTGCCAACGTGGGCAAGATGTTGGAGCATTATGAGCTCACATGGTGTTTGTCAGTTATAAGAAACTCCTCAAGTGAAATTAAAGTTACTTTCAATATTTCTATTTGATATATAGCCTTCAACTTTATAAAGTGTTTTATGGTCCAGTTGCATACTCATGTTTGGCTTACTTCATATATTTGATACTTCTGTCATTATTCGTGTTGTTCTCATATTCAGTGTTGTAATTTAGTTAATCAGTTATATTCTCATTGTTTCTACTTAGCTTTATTACATATTGTACATACCACGTACTGATACCATTTGGCGCTACATCATTTCATAAATGAAGATTCAGGTACGTAGTTTTGACAGCAGATGCATCCTTAGTTATCTCATCCTCAGCTTTTGTCACGACCTAATTTCTCAGGTAATGGTGGAACCTACAACCTCCCCTGTAGGAGAACCAATTCATATAGTCCAGAACGGTTAGTAATGGGCTACTACCCAAGCAATCACGCACAAGAAGTAAAAATAAGCAGAAGAAGATAAAGAAAACAACACAAAAGGAAGCAACCTAAATATACAATAAAGAAACTAAGCAATCCCACGACCTGGTATCAAAATTACAGGAGTAATGACTAAAAATATATAGAGTACTAGAAGGTGCAAAAGAAGAATATATACAACTGTTTCTGAATAAACAAAAGAGTAAACAATGCTAAAAGAAGAGATATGGTCAAGCACCGATCGTTATGAGCTGACCCTAGTCTCAGTTGTCCAAAAGCTGCACGAGTATCCACACGATCAACAACGATAGCTCACACTAGGATCTGCACCTAAAAGATGCAGAAGTGTAGTATGAGCACTAATTGCAAAGCAATGGGTATCCAATAGGCATCATAGGGGCCGACTGAGCGTATTAAGATATAAAAGCAGTAAATAGCAGATTAGTAAGAAGTAGTCACAAAAACAAACAGGGGAAAGCACACGAAAACCAGTAATAAATAGAAGACAAGGAGAATACAAGCATACTATGCTAGCCACAGAAGTGTATATAACAGAACACATGTGAAAGAGTAGAGAATGCACCTGGATCCTTGCAACACAATATAGACAGAGAGTTTAAGAAATATGGAGGTATACCGGTAACCTCAAATAAAAGGGAAAGAAGGAAAAACAACTAATGCAATCATGCTTACAATAAAATTCATAAGATAAGAATAATCAGAAAGGCAACCTCACAAGTACTATTAGGAGAGAGTAAGCTAATCCACCAATGATCGGAAGGGCCACTAACAAGTACTATAATAAGAGCGAGTAAGCTAATATACCTACAGTCCCAACGGGCGCCCATACATTTGAGGAACACAAACAAGTGTAAACAAACCCTCCGGCATCCTATACTACCAGAGCATACACTGTGAAAATAGCGAACATGGGTGGATTCATACACAATATAAAATGATATGATATGATGAAACTAGATATGTCAGTAGTACCATATGTACCTCCTCCGGTGACTATCGGCCCAATAGATAGGATCTATGGAAGGAGTCCCTCGTATACCTCAACTACATCATATAACCCTCCTCCGACACTAGCAACTCGTAGTCCCTGGTTCGGATTGGCAAGGTTCACGGAAGTCTACTTGACCACATACAAAATCCCAAAATCTCAAATATAACTGCCCAGAGTATATCTAGGTTTAAATCAGTAATCAAAATCTCAAAGTGAGTGCTCAGGGTCTATCCGGGTCTAAATCAGTAAATCTCAAAATTCCAGCAAAGGATGCCCAGAGTATATCCGGGCCACTAACAAGTACTACAATAGGAGCGAGTAACCTAATCTACCTACAAGCCCAACAGGAGCCTATACACCCGAGGAACACAAACAAGTGAAAATAAACCCTCCAACATCCCATACTACCAGAGCGTACACTGATCAAACAACAAATAAGGGTGGATCTGTATAGAATATGAATGATATGATAAAACAAGGTATGTCAGTAGTACCATATGTACCTCCTACGATGCCTATAGGTCCTGTAGGTAGGATCTATGGAAGGAGTCCCCCGTATACCTCAACTATACCGTATACCCCTCCTTCAGCACTATAAACTAGTAGCACATGGTCTGGATCGGCAAGGTCCATGGAGGTCTATGGTACCATATATAAAATTTGAAAATCTCAAATATAACAGCCCAGAGTGTATCGAGTCTAAATTAGTAATTGAAATCTCAAAGTAATTGCTTGGGGTCTATTGGGGTCTAAATCAGTAAATTTCAGAATCCCAGCAAAGGGTGCCCGGAGTATATCCGGGGCTAAGTCCATAGTAAAACAAGTCCAGTATTATATCGAAATTAATAGTAAAATATGTCTAGCGCTATAGATCATCCGAGTCTAGTATCAGTGTAAAAACCAGTGATAATATCATCATTTAATCTCTTCTATCTCAAAAAAATCCATAAAACTAGTTTCAAATCCATTTAGAACTATTTATACTGAAAATGGGCCCTCGAGGCCATGCAAGATTTAGAAAACCAGTTATAGTTAGGCTTGAAGCTATAATAGTAGTAAATAAATGCAAAAAAAACTCTTTGTATGAATAATTATGATATTCTCTCATACAATCAATAGCCCAACGGCTCATAATCAACCTATCATCCTTGCACAAGCTCAATCTTCTCTACCGCATAAATAACCAACTTAAAATCATTCAATGTCCGGGACCCGCAGACATTTCCCAAATATTCCACCATATATAGTCTAAAGGCATGCTAAAGGCCACACAGGGACGCAAGGGTAATACTACAAAACCACATTCAATACTAAAATGAACGTATGAAATAACATGGACATAAAGAAAGCAGACAAGGTCTGGGGTGACAACCTAGTAAACCCAACCCAAAGATGCTACATAGTACAATTATATCCTATATACGCAAAGTCTAAGGTTGGAAAGATGTAACCTACCTGGTGTCCGATGAAAAGCTACTGAAAGGATATCATCCAAGCCAAAACTGCTCTGAGAAGCTTCGAATAGAAACACAACTATCAAAACAATACTCTAATCGTCAATACAAAGCTCATGGTACCCATAATGCTAATAATTTAGTCAGGTCAAAATAAGGGTCAAAAGCAGGCCTGTGGGCCCCTCAACTCAAAACTAGAAATGAAAATAGCCATGATATTCTCAATCCTGCCAAGAACACATGATCAATATTTGAGTAGAAATCGAGCAACGGTAGGGCCCAAAATAGCCCTTAGAACCCCAAGAACAAAAAGGGAATTATTAAAAGATATTACGGAATTAAAGGATGGAATACTTACAATTTACGACAAGAATTTGATCATGAGCAAGGAATAAGCTATCCGAGCACTTTAAGAAGAACCCACTGTGGAAATGGAGCTTAAATCTTAGAATAATAGAGGAAATCAACTAAATGAAGGAGTGTAAATATATACTGCCAGGGATTTCTTCATCCTGATCTCGAGAAAAAACCTTGAGATTGCGATGACCAAGCTGGCTAACTCATCGCGATTGCAATGGTCAGCCTTGAGATCACGAAGGACAAAGGGGCTCTTAATTGCTATCATGAGAAAACCCTCGAGATTGCGATGAGCAAAAGGTCAGACCTTCGAGATCGCGATGCACAAATTTCAGCCATACCAGCAACTGAAAACCAGCAGTTCACCAAGGCTTAAATTTCACTGGATGGATCCTCAAGATTCATCCGGGGTACCGCGAATTCAAACAAACTATGCTACTCATCTAAAAATGCTATTCCAGACTTAACAGAATCAATGTAATTCCCAATAAAGGTCGATTTAATATAACATGGGCCCCACACCTAAAACCAACATTTACCCAACTTTTCTCAAATAGAATCCCATGGCCCAAAATGAGTCTGAAAGCCTCAGGACCCAAACCAAAGGTCCTTCTAGCCCAAAGTCGATATTCTGAGGATAACAGTGCTGGCAGAATTCCCATCTGAGGCCATCTTATCTGGATGTTGACAACAGTCAAACTTCCAAGCCTAACTGGCGTAAAATCTCAAAAAGCATGATAAAACTAAACCAAAAGATCCTAGGTCCTGACTAAAGGTCCAACTAGACAAAAATCCATTCTCGAGAGATAACAAAATTGTCGAAATTCGATTCCTAGCATGCTTGCTAAGAATGTTGATTGAAGTTAATAATTTTCTAAGTTAAAGTTCTAGAACAGGGAAATGGTCATAAAGACCTAACGAATGGCTTAGGAACTGAACTACCGGTCCTAGCAAGTTATAAATGGCTTGGGGCTGCTACCAAAAAGATTTAACAATACAAAGAAGGTGAAAATACGAAAATGACCGGAAGGGTCATTACAGCTTTGATGAGGCATCTTTTCTTTTAGAGGCTCCATTTAGTCTTGTTAGTTCATTAGTCATCTTTTAGGAAATAAAGATAGTCTGGGGCCTTATCCCGGTAGTCTTATTCTATTATTTCTGTTATAGGCTTTATTAGACAAGTTAGTAAAGTCTGAGATGTTCTAAGTGTTTTCAGTCAATTTGTGCATCCACATTTAAAAAGATATTTGATTTTATTTTTCAAAGTTAGCCTTGTTCATTACTTTAAAGCTTCCACAAATAAGTGGTCAATTTCAGTAGTAAGCCAAGCCAAGGGTTTGCTCGGGCCAATAGTTGTTACGGGTGTTGGCCACGCCCAGGGTATAGACTCAGGGCATGAAAAACATGGTATCAGAGTACTAGGTTCAAGAATCCTAGTATTTCTATGATTCATATCTAGTATAGTCCTTCTTATGGTTATGAATCATGCAACACTTTTAATAGGAAAGCTACAGGATGTTAGGAAGTACCACTTCTTTATACTCTAGTTTGTGATATAAAGTCTAAATCTATGAATATATCTTAATTCATGCGTTCACGTATTTCATATTATGTTTCCAAGAAGGACTGTCAGTTAGAGAACTTCTACTAGAGTTGAGGTTCCTACCAAAGCCAATGGCAATGACATGCCTCCACCTTTTAGAATGCAAACTAGGATGAAGGTTGCTCATCTGACCAGAACACAAGTGTTGGAGCTACACCTGCCTAACTACCTTAGTAGGTTCCTGTGACATTTTCTCCTCATCCTCCTTACGCTTCTACTTCTGATGCTAAGTTCATGGGAGCTATTCAAATGCTCACACAACTTTTAGCAGCCAGTCTAGACATCAGGGTGCAATTCCTACTAGTTCTAGTTCACATAATTCGTTAGACACTTTGAGGATCCATTATATTCTATGAATAAACCTACCAGTTTTATTGATGAAATACAGAATATTTTGAGAGTGATGCATGCTATTGAGACAAAGGGAGTTGAACTTGCCTCCTATCAACTGAACAATGTAGCTACTATTTGGTATGACTAGTGGGAGTTGACTCATGGTAAGGATGCAAATCCTTCAGTTTGATATGACTTCATGGATGCATTCATCAACCATTTCTTTCCCCCTTAATTGAAAGAGGCTAAAGCTAAATAATTTGTAAGCCTCAAGCAGGTTACCATGAGTCTGAGAGAGTATGGCCTCAAGTTCACTCAGTTGTCATGGTATGATCCTGAGATAGTGTCCTCTATGAGGGTAAGGATGAGGAAGTTTCTGTCTGGAGTTGCTAAGAATGTGAAGAAGGAATGTAAGGGAGCATTGTTGATTAATGACATAGATATCTCCAAACTTGTGGTTTATGCTCATCAGGTTTAGGAAGAAAAGCAGAAGGATAAGGAAGAACACTAGAGTAAGAGGGCCAAGTCAGTTGGTCATGAGTCTAGTCACCAAGGGGATGGAAATAAAAATAGGTCTTTATTTCACAAGAGGTTGTTTGGACCTGCCCCATCATCAGCTAGTGAACTTGCACCTAGGATCAAGAATAACAAAAGATTTTAGGGTAATCAGAACTCCAGAGCTCAAGGTTCTCAGTCTCAAGGTAGTGTGGCACAAATAGCTACTTGATACCCACCTTGTAATAAGTGTGGTAGATCCCATCTAGGGGAGTGTCATGATTGTTCCATTACATGCTTTATGTGTGACCAGTTTGGCCACTTCTTAAGGGATTGTCCATCTGCAATACATGGCAATAAGGTAAATAGAGCTCAATCTACTATATTATCCTCTCTAGTAGGATGAGTTTCTTAGTAGGGTACTATTTTAGGGACATGCGGGGGTTAGAACCATTTTTATGCTATGTCTAGCTGCTAGGACTAGGAAAGCTCTCTTGATGTTGTTACTGGTATGTTAAAAGTTTTATGTATTGATGCTTATGCTTTACTTGATCGATGAGCCATATTATCCTTTGTATCCCCTTTTATTGTTATAAAATTCGAAATTTATCCCAAATAACTTTTAGATCACTTTGTTGTTTCTACTTTTATTGGTGAGTCTATTGTGGCTAAACGAGTCTATAGTAACTTTGTAGTGTTAGTCCATCAAAATGACAGCACGACTGACTTAGTTGAGTAAGACATTGTGGACTTTGATATTATTCTAGGCATAGATTGGTTATATTCCTATTATGCTTTAGTCTATTATAGAACTAAAGTGGTAAAGTTTTAGTTTCCAAATGAGCCAGTCTTAGAATGGGAAGGTAGTCTAGTTATACCTAAGGGTCAATTCATTTCTTATCTTAATTACACAAAGATGATTTCAAAGGGGTGTTCATACCTTTTTGTTTGAATTAGAAACTCTAGTGCTGAAGCTCCACCCCTTTAGTTAGCTCCATTCAGTAGTGAGTTCCCAGAAGTTTTCCCCAATGATCTTCCCAGATTGCCTCCGTATAGGGAGATAGATTTTTGAATAGATTTCCTTCCCAATACTCAGCCTATCTCTATATCACCATATAGAATGGCTCCATCCGAGTTAAAGGAACTAAAAGAATACTTGAAGGATCTCCTTCATATAGGATTCATAAGGCCAAGTATCTCTCCATGGGATGCTCCATTCCTTTTTGTGTGTAATAAAGATAGTTCTCTTAGGATGTGTATTGACTACCATTACTTGAATAAGGTCATCATAAAGAAGAAGTATCCCTTTCTTAGAATTGATGACCAATTTGACCAATGTTAGGGTGCTACCTGTTTCTCAAAGATAGACCTCAAATTCGACTATCATCAGTTGAAAGTTAGAGAAAGTGACATTCCAAAGAAAACCTTCAGGACCCGCTATGGTCACTTTGAGTTTCTTATCATGTCCTCCGGTCTGACTAATTCCCCTGCATCTTTTATGGACCTTATGAACATAATGCTTAAGTAATACTCCCTCCGTCCCATTTTATGTGGCACACTTTCTATTTTAGTCCGTCCCAAAAAGAATGTCACCTTACTATAATTAAAAACAATTTAACTTTAAAATTCGCCTTTTACCCTTAATAAAATGATTTACAACCACACAAATATCTAAGAATAATTTTACACCATAAGTTTTAAAAGTCTTCCTTTTTTTCTTAAATACCGTGCCAAGTCAAATGGTGCTACATAAAAAGGGATGGAGGGAGTATCTTGATATGTTCTTGATTGTCTTCATCAACGACATTCTAATATACTCCCATAGTAAGGAGGAGCATGCCAGCCACCTTAGAATTATGCTACAGACACTCTAGGACTGCGAGTTGTATGCCATGTTTTCTATGTGTGAATTTTGGTTAAAGTATATGGCATTTCTAGGTCATATTATTTCTAGTGAGGGTATTCAAGTTGATTCTCAAAAGATTGAGGTGGTAAAGAATTGGCCAAGACCCACGACCTCGACTGACATTAGGAGTTTCTTAGGTCTGACAGGCTATTAAAGAAGGTTTGTAGAGGGTTTTTCATCTATTGCTGCATATTTGACCAAGCTAACTCAGAAGAAAGTTAAGTTTCAATATTCTGAAGCCTATGAGAAGATATTTCAAGAGTTAAAAACTCATTTGACTTCTGCTACAGTGTTGACCCTACAAAAGCAAAATAATGGCTTTATTGTTTGTTGTGATGCATCTAAAGTGGGTATTGAATGTGTTTTGATGCCGACTAGTAACGTTATAGCATATGCTTCTAGGCAGCTGATGTGCTAGGATTTCAAGGCACTTTCAACACTTAAAACTATGGATTTTGGGGTTCTTAAGTGTGTTTTATTAGATACGATTCCCATTTGCTACATGTGGAGGGAAAAGTATTACAAAGATGAAACGACAAAAAAAGTTGTTATTTCTGGGATAAAAGGAATGCCTCACAGGCGTGGGATCCACCGTGTCCCATGGGAAGGAGTGTGAGAACATATCCATGAATCTATAAGGCAAAAATCCATCCCATGACCAAACAGGATGGGCATCAGAAGGACCTCGAGCCATTACACATGCCCGTGGAAATGAACCAGAGAAGCTAAGGTAAGAACCAAAGTTCAAACGACTAGCCACGAAGACCATGAGAGCTACGATGGGACATCACATGTGCCTATCAAAATTAACCAAAACAGATGATCAGTTAGATGACTTGGGCGATGATGGACCACGATGGGACATGGGAACCATGATGGCCCATTATCCTTGGATGTGGAAACCTAGTAGAACATAATGCACAAAGTGAAGAAGGCCCAACAGTCAGCCCACAATGCTCATGGCACCCACGACGGCCTATGGGACCTGCCCATCAGAATAGCAACGTTCCAACTTTCCTAGTTCAGTTAGGATTTGGTCTTTATTGTCTATAACTAAATTCCCTAGGGTTTTATTTTGGGATTTATGAAATTTTGGCACATCATAACATATTGTTGTGAATATTATTCCATACTTTTGAGAATTTAATCATTAGTTCTTGATTAGTGAAGTGTTCTTGAGAATTCAAGATTCCAGTTTTCTTTACTTCTTATTGTAAGTTATAATCATGACCTCTTCATCTAAATCTTGTTGTTCTATTACAACTATGAGTAGATAAATCTACAACTAGGGTTATGGGAACCATGACGGATTAAGAGAGTAGGCAAAGTACTTAGTAATTCTAGAATGGTGTTCATGCATGTATCGTTCTTCCCTTTACTTTGATTATTGTTTAATGGTTGCAAACATTAGAACTCACCTTATTCTTACTTTCTTGACCAAAGGGGTACCGAATGGGAAAAGGGATTATACGATAGAGATTTGAGGCTACAACCCTCATGTAATTAGCTTAAAGTTGCCCGAGGAAAGCTATTCTGGGATCACTGGTAAGGGTTAGAAAAGCAAACGCCTGTAGTCTGACCAAGTTGAATGGTGACATTCTTCTATTTTGGTAACCATATGCTTAGGAGAACCCAACTTACCGATCATGCATGCATAGAGCTAGACTGGATTGCTAGTATAATGCCTTATTGCATTATGTACTCATGGGGAAAATTACCCTAGTCACTTCTCTCATTAATTACTACAATTGAAACTTTTACTTGGTTACTCGATTAACTTTTTATTACAAACATTACTTGTTAATTTAAAACCCCCCCCATTGGGAATATAAATGTGTAAGAGTGCAAATAAGCATACTTGACCCTAGTCCTACCATATTCCCTATGGGATCGACCACAAACTTCGTTGGGTTTTATATTTGAACAATGACCGCTTTCTACTTCTTTTGGAGGTGTAATTTGGGCGTATCAAATTCTGATTATTAGTCCTTATTTCCAGATTTATTTCTTTATTGTTTTTGTTTTGTTTCATATGTTGCACACTTGTGTATATCCAATACATGGAGTCAAGTCAATTCCCTAATTCTATTTGATCCCGAACTCTAACGAACTCTAAGAAACATGGTGAAGGATGGGGTTACTGAGACACCAAAATAGGCCATCGCTCGGCTATTGGCCAAAGAATAGCAAAGGCAACAGGCAAGTGAAGCTGCCCAAATTGCAAATAATGCTTAAGTTGCCGCAAACTTAGAAAATTAGAATGCTGTAGGTAAGAAAGCTAGGTAAGAGGCTGTCAGGCCAGGCATCACTAAATGCTCAAGCCCCAAGAGATGAGGCACCCCGATGCAATATACATCAAGATCCAGTTGCACTGAGATGGAATAGGTGCCGCTAGTTTCAGCAACCCTGACGTATCCCTCGCTACAATCTTGATGATAATGAAGCCAATATTAATGATGCAGGAACAATAGGCCCTATAGTACTACCACCAGTGCCCGAGGGTACGGAGTTTGACGTTACCAGCACTATGATACAGTTTCTAAACCTGAAGGGATTATTTATTGGCAAGTCTACTAATGATGCAAATTTGCATTTGGTGAACTTTGTGGGGATCTGCAAGGCTTACAATCTTCCAGGAGTAGTCAAAGATGATATTAGATTCTGACTATTTCAATTTTCTTTGATTGGAGAAACAAAACTTTGGCTTACTAAACTACCTGATATTTCAATATTCACATGGAGGGAACTAAAAAAGTCAGCTTTTGGAGAGGTTCTTCCCTCCATCAAAGATGTTGCAGCTCAAGAAGGAAATCTATAACTTCAGGCAGTTCAACACCAAAGCACTATATGAGACATGACTTATGTTCAACAAGAGCTGAAATAGGTGCCAAATCATAGTATTCCCCCATATCATTTAATGGAGATTTTCTATAGAGAACTGAATGCAAATACCAAGGTTATAGCTGATACAGTTACTGGGGGAGCATTCATGTAAAATACTTATACTGATGCTTCTGAGATACTAGATAGAGTCACAAAAATGAATAAGGCTTGGCACACGAGAGAATCTGAGGCTCCAGCCGGAACTTATGCTGTTGGAAAATCCATGGATCAGACCAAACTAGAAGAGCTGAGCCAAGATATGGTGGAGGTAAAACAAATATTAGGCTTATTTCTAAGAATTTAATGGGAACTGGAGTTGAAAAGGTAAATACAGTTGGTTCGCAAGGTAAAGCACCAAGACATGAAGACTCTAAATCTAATGAAGAGGCAAATTTCATAAACAATTAGGTGGCGGGTTTCTAGGCCAACGATTAAGGGTCCAATTAGGACACCTACAGGGGTCAGAGAAATCAAGGTCAAGATTGAGATTGAGATAACAATAGGGATACAAATAACAACTACAATCGGTCTAGCTATAGAGAAAGGAGCAGGGGTAGAGATAGAGATGGTGACTAGAAAAATTGAGATGGCTACAAGAATGATAGAAGTGGCCTGTACGTCCTTCTGGGTAACTGTGAAAGAGGATACAATCAGCCAATAGTCAAAGAGATGTTGGCCAAGGTGTTGTAAAAATTAAAGTTGATTGATGGTAACTAGAAGGAAATGCATGCTGACATCTCAAGCATGAATCAGAAAGTAGAGTCACACACTATCTCTATCAAGCAAATCGAGCAACAGTTGGGTCAAATGTCTACACCTTTGAACCATCATCACAAAGGTACACTTCCTAGCAATACAATCCATAATTTGAAAATGATGAGCACTGCATGGCAGTGACTACTAATAGAAGAAAGAAGACTATTAACCCTCATATCCCTATAGTTGTTGAGACGTCGGCTGAGCCTAAAGTAGATAGAGCTGATCCTGTAGTCGAGTCTGAAGAAAAGGATGATAATGAGAGGAAAATTGAAAAGGAGCCAGTTACTACCAAAATAAAGAAAGTGGAGGTTCCTAAAATTGTAAAGACTATGCCTCGACCTCTTGCACCTTTCCACAAAGACTAGCCAAAAAAAGAAAGTATCAAAAATTCATCTCTATGTTGAAACAACTTTCGGTTAATATGCCCTTGGTATAAGAACTGGAATAGATGCCTGGATACACAAATTTCATGAAATACTTGGTGAAAAAGAAGAGAACAGTGAGTTTTGAGCCTGCCGACAATCTCCACCATTATAGTGCCATTGCTTCCCGTTCTCTTGTGCATAAAAGGAAAGACCCTGGAGCTTTCACTATTCCATGCACCTTTGGGGCATTCTATTTTTCCAAGGTGTTGTGTGATTTAGGTGCAAGTATTAACCGTATGCCATTGGCAGTATTCAGACAGTTGGAATTGGGATCCCCTACACTAACTACAATGTGTCTATTGATGGAAAATCACACCATGAAGAGGCTAGTTGGTATCATGTATGATGTGCTTGTCAAAGTGGAAACTTTTATCTTTCCAGCAGACTTTGTGATTTTGGACTGGAGGTAGATTTTGAGGTCTCCATTATCTTGGGGCGACCATTCTTTGCCACAGGATGTACTTTAGTTGACTTAGAGACAAGGCAGATAAACTTTAAATTGAAAGATGAAGAAGTAACTTTCAACATGTGCCAATCAATGAAGCACCATGATGACATACGGGTGGTCTCAATCATAGATATTATTGATGATGAGCAGCCATTAGTGCTGGTTGAGGAGCGATTAGGTGTTGAAGCACTTGTAGTCATGATCATGAACTTTGATGGGGAATACATTGATGAGTATGAAGATATGGTTGAAGAACTTGCTGGTATGGGGACTTACTCGTATTCCCCAAAAAAGCTTAATCTAGACTCGAAGAATCGAGCAATCCCACCAGCCAGACCATCCATTGAGAAACCTCCAATCTTGCAGCTCAAAGCACTTCCATCACACTTGTGATATGTTTTCTTAGGAACCGACAACACTTAGCCAGATATTATTACTGTTGACTTAGGAGAAGGGAAAGTTAAGGCATTGGTTTCCGTATTGAAGAGGTTCAAAAGGGCCATTGGATGGTCTATTACTGATATCATTGGCATTCCACCAGGTATATACACGTACAAAATTCAGCTTGAGCCAAATTTCATCCTGAGTATAACGCATCAACATTGGTTGAATTAGCCTATGTAAGAGGTGGTAAAGAAAGAGATTATCAAGTGGTTTGATGCAGGCGTGGTTTATCCAATTACAAATAGCAAGTGGGTGAGCCTAGTTCAGTGTGTTCCTAAGAAGGGAGGAATCATTGTGGTTCCTAATGCTAAAAATGAGCTAATTCCTATGAGACTAGTCCTAGGCTGGCGTGTTTGCATAGATTACAGAAAGTTAAACGCATAGACTGAGAAGGATATTTTTCCAATGCCATTTATAGATCAGATGTTAGATCGTCTTGCTGGAAGAGGATGGTATTGTTTTCTTGATGGCTTCTCAGGATACAATTAGATTTCAATTGCTCCGGTAGACCAAGAGAAGACCACTTTCACTTGACCATATGGGATTTTTTCATTCAAGAGGATGCCATTCGGTTTGTGCAATGTGCAAGTAACTTTTCAATGATGTATGATGTCAATTTTCTCTGACATGGTTGAAGACACTATTTAGGTATTCATGGATGATTTCTCTATTGTGGGTGATTCATTTGATAATTGTTTATCCCATCTAAGTCGTGTGCTGCAAAGATGTGAAGAGTGCAACTTGGTGCTGAACTGGGAGAAGTGCTATTTCATGGTTAAAAAGGCATCGTGTTAGCTCATCAAATTTCTAAGAAGGGTATTAAGGTTGACAAGGCCAAGATTGAGGTGATCGAATAATTTCCTCCACAAGTCTTAGTAAAGGGTATTCAAAGTTTTTAAGGCATGCTGGGTTCTATCGCAGGTTCAATAAGAACTTCTCAAAGATTGCACATACTTTGTGCAAACTGTTAGAGAAGGATGTGAAATTCATGTTTGATGACGCATGTTTGAAGGCATTCAAGTGCTCAAAGTTGCAGTTGATCTCAGCCCTTATTATTGTTGGTTTTGATTGGTTTGAGTTATTCGAGGTGATATGTGATGCTAGTGGAGTAGCGCTAGGAGCAGTCCTAGGCCAGAGATGAGAGAATATTCTTCACCCAATTTACTATTCTAGCAAAGGACTGAACGTCGCTCAGAAGAACTACACTGTGACATAACAAGAGCTACTAACTGTAGTGTTTGCATTAGAAAAGGTTAGATCTTATCTGCTTGGCACCAAGGTGATTGTGCACACAGACCATGCAGCTCTTAGGTAACTTATGGAAAAGAAGGATGCCAAGCCTAGGTTGATTGGTTGGGTGCTACTGTTGCAAGAATTTGAATTTCAAGTCAAGGACCGCAATGGTATGGAAAATCATGTGGCTGATCACTTGTCTAGTCTGGAGGATGAGGCTATGTTGCAGCTGAAAGATGAGCTAGATATTGATGATGCTTTTCCAGATGAGCAAGTATTGGCTTCTTCTCAAGATCTGATCTTATGGTATGTAGACATTGATAATTACTTAGCAAGTGATTAGTTCCTCTTGACCTGACTGTCCAATCAGCAAAGGAAGTTCATGTCTGATGTGAAGAAATTTTTATGGGAAGAGGCTTACTTGTTCTGTGTATATGGTGACACCATGATTCATAGATGCATAGATGAAGCCGAGATGAAAGATATACTTGAGGCGTTCCATTCATCTCTGGTAGGGAGACATCATGGTGGCACCCGAATAACCCACAAGATTCTACAATGCGACTACTATTGGCCTAGCCTCCACACGGATGCTCACTGCGGATCGATGTTGATGAGCTGAAGGTACGTTCAGCTACTATGTACTCCAGTGCTCCCATAGTCATGCCACATCTGCCACTTTCACCAATGATACATTTATGGGACTATGCCAACCCTGAGCTCTAAAAGAAAGATGATGAGGTTGAGAAACTGGCCAGTCATAGAGAAAAAAAGAGAAAAAGGAAAAGGAGAGATAAGAAATCTCGTGATGAGGATGAGGATAATGATGCCTAATTAAGCCGAAAATTAGTGTCTCAAAAATTAGCACGAGAGGAAAAAAGGAGAAAGAAAGAGCAAAAGGAATAGCGCAAAGTATCTCTAGCTGAGCACCAAATTTGAGTTGATGCTATCGGCAGTGGTGGTTCAGGGAGTGGTGTTGCCAGCACCACTGAGGTACCTTCTTTAGACCCTATTGTCGGAGTTATTGGTGATGAAGCTGCTCGGGCAGTTGTTGATATTGAGAAGGCTGTTTGGGCAGTCTCTGTTGCTGAGAAAGAAGCGGGTACAGATCTAACGGGTCTGACTACTACATAAAATGACCTCGTTTAGGTGCCACAGGTATGCCTCACCTCCTTTGTTTTTGATATTTTTAGTGCATTGGGGACAATTCACACTTCTTTTTGATAGGGTGGGGACAACTTGGTTATCTGTGTATGTTTTAATAAAGTGTTTTAGTGAATTTTGAGTAGCCAAAACACTTGCGTCATACTGCGACATTCAATCAGGCGCTGCATGGGAGACAACCCATAAAGGTATCTTATAAGGTACCCACATCCTTAGGGTTTTCTTGATGTGTTCTTTCCCCGAGAATTTTTTATTTTTGTTGAACCAACATCTTTAGAATATGATGTGTTTGTATAAAAGATAAATAGGAACTTAATGCAGTCTGTGGCCTAATTTCGATAATATTTGTGAAAATGGAGACCTCTCTAAATTTTGGTGCAATCAGCTTGTTAAGACTGACCCTGATGGATCTGTGCTTTGATAGTATATATATAAATGTGACAAGTAGATTAAGCGAGTGTATGAACTTATAGTTAGCAAATCATTAGTCTTAACTTTGTGCCATGTGTGAGTGAGCTAATTTTGTATCATTCTTGCTGTATGCATCAATCTAGAACTTGCTTGGCTAGTCTTGCGTTGGTTGTATAATAGTTGGTTAGAAAATGATCATAGGCCATTTTTGAATGAAGTCCACTTAATCCAAATGACCTACCGAAAGAAATTGATTCCCTTTGATCCCTGATTTGAGCCTGAATTGATCCCTTGTTGTTGTTTAGCCTGTTCACCTTCCCTGTTCTCTGTAAACCTCTGTTTTGGCCCTGGTCCCTCTTTGGACAATGTGTACCTCAACTCAGGCAAAGCGCCTAAGTTTAGGGTGGCTACTGTAAAGGCAAAAAGGAAGAATGGGGTCTTAAAAGATTGGGTTAATAGTAAAATGAAAATAATGGGTATGGTTTATGTGCTAGGAAAAAGAAAAAAATGAAAAAGAAAAAGAGAAAGAAAGAGCGCAAAACTGAAATAAAAGCCACACCCAATACTTGATGAAAGTAAACTTTTAACAAAAGAGGAGAATAAGGGAGGACAAAACTTTGGTGTAAAAGTGGAGAATAAGAGTAAGCGTAGTGTCAAAGAGGTCATAGTCATTGTTACCCAAAGATACATACCCATCCCTGATCCTATGTTACAAGCCTAATAAAGTCCTATAGTGATCCTAACCCAACTGTCTGAAGATCGAGGAATAAAAAATAAGGGCAAGCCTAAGGTATTGTACATATACAACTTGAATTTCTTTGCGAGAGTGAGTGTGATCCCAATCCCTATTTAATGAATGTAATTCTATGTGAGCGGGACTTCTTTGCTGTGAGGGCACTGGAGTAGACTGTGGTTGCTAATTCATCGGATAAATGTCTTCTATGTACGCTATCTTGTTCATTCTTATCCCGTTGTCAGCCATAGATCCGTCATGTGTTGTCTTGATAACTTGTATATATGCACTAATTTTGTAAGAAAAAAGAGTGGATGTTGATTCTGTGAACTGAAATGGTTGAACCATATGGATGCTGTAGTTCCTAGGTTTCTTTTGGTTAAGTGTCATTTTAGTTTAGTTTAGTTTTATTGCTTGATGACAAGCAAACATTCTAAGTTGAGGGTGTTGATATGCCAGGATTTCACAACACTTTCAATGCTTAAAACTAAGGATTTTGGGAGTTCTTAAGTGTATTTTGTTAGATATGATACCCATTCGCTACATGTGCAGGGAAAAATATTAAGAAAAAAAAGGTGTTGTTTCTGAGCAAAAAGTGATGCCCTACGAGCGTGGGATCCACCACTTCCCATGGGAAGGAACGTGAGAATAGAGAAGTGAATCTACAAGGCAAAAATCTATCCCACAACCAAAAGAGATGGGCATCAGAAGCACCACGAGCCATCACAACTGCCAGTGGGAATGAACCAGAAAAGCTAAAGTAAGAACCAAAGTTCAGATGCCCAGCCACGACGCCCATGAGATCTTCGACAGGATGTCACATGTGCTCATCAAAATAAACCAGAGTAGATGACAATTCGATGACTTGGGCAATGATGGTCCACGATGAGGCATGGGAACCACGATGGCCCATCATCCTTACATGCTGAAACCTGACAGAACATAATGCACAAAGTGAATAAGGCCTGACGGTCAGACCATGACACCCGTGGCACACACGATGGCCCAGGTGACCTGCCCTTCGGAATAGTCGTGTTCTAGCTTTCCTAGTTCAGTTAGGATTTGGTCTTTGTTGTTTATAAATACCTTCCCTAGGGTTTTATTTCGAGAGTTATGCAATTTTGGGATATCATAACGTATTGTTGAGAATATTATTCCACACTTTTAAGAATTCAATTATTAGTTCTTGATTATTGAAGTGTTCTTGTGAATACAAGATTCCAGTTTTTTTTACTTCTTATTGTAAGTTATAATCATGATCTCTTCATCTAAATCTGATTCTTCTCTTACAACTATGAGTAGCTATATCCACAACTAGGGTTATGGGAACCATGACATATTAAGAAAATAGGCAAAGTACTTAGTAATTCTAGAATGATGTTCATGCATGTATCGTTCTTCCCTTCGCTTTGATTGCCGTTTAATAGTTGCAAATGTTAGAACTTGCCTTATTCCTACTTTCTTGACCAAAGGGATACCAAATGGGAAAAGGGATTATATGAAAGAGATTTAAGGCTACCAACCCTCACCTAATTACCTTGAACTTTCCCAGGTAAAGCTATTCTGGGATCACTGGTAAGGGTTAGCAAAGCAAACACCCATAAACTGACCAAGTTCGTGGTGACATTCTTCTAATTTTGTAACCATCTGCTTAGGAGAACCCAACTTCAATCTTGCATGCATAGTGCTATACTGGATTCCTAGTACAATGCCTTACTGCGTTATGAACTTATATGGAACATTACCCTAGTTACTTCTCTCATTGATTACTACAATTAAAATTGTTACTTGGTTACTTGATTAACTTTTTATTACAAACATTACTTGTTACTTTAAAACCCCTCATTGGGAAATAAATGGCTACGAGCATAAATAAGCATAGTTGACCCTAGTCCTACCATATTTCCTATGGGATCGACACCAATATTCATTGGGTTCTATATTTGAACTGCGACCTTGTTATACTTATTTTGGAGGTCTAATTTAGGTGTACAACAACTTAAGAAACATGAGAAGAACTACCCGAATCACGATCTTGAGTTGATAGCGATTTTGTTTTCTTTGAAAATAAGGCGCCACTACCTCTATGATGTGCATGTTGATGTTTTACCAGATCATAAGAGCCTTTAATACCTCTTCAGTCAGAAGGAGTTGAATCTCAGACAGAGGAGATGGCTTGAGTTACTTAAAGACTATGATATGAGAATTATTTATCACTGTTGTAAGCAAATGTTTTCGCTGATGCTCTTAGTAGGTTATCTATGAGGAGTACTCCATATGTAGAGGAAGAAAAGAGAGATATTGCAAGATATGTTCATTCACTTTCACATTTACAAGTCCGTCTCTTAGACTCCGAGGATAGTGGTGCAGTTGTTCAAAATAGGGCCGATTCATCCTTAGCAGTCAAAGTCAAGAAGAATCAAAATAATTACCCCATCTTACTCCTACTAAAAGAAGAAGTCCACAATCATAAAGTGATGGTTTTTGAACAAGGGGAGATGGAGTCTTAAGGTACCAAGCGTTTCGCAAGAGGCAACTCGTGTCTTGTAAAATATTTCTTATTTTTAATTGATTTTTATTATTTTCTTGTTCTTAGAAAAAAAAAATATATGTCATGCCACGACCTTAACTAAGGCTCTAGGTGAGAGCCAACCCACCACTAATAGTGTTTATTGTGACTACGTGTAGGTACATGGGTTGAAAATATCACAAAATGGAGCCGAGGATGAGTACACAAAAAATCTCTAAATAGGTAGGCTGGAACATCTCACCACGCAAGGGCCCTACCTTGTCAACAGGTCTCTCTATGCAGGTTTCCTTGCAAGAAGATAAAGGGACCCCAAATGGGCCCTATATCCCATTCCCACTTTTTAAACCCTCAAAAATGCTTTTGTTCTTCTTTCTTCTTCCTTCTGCCTGAAATACTCCCTCCTCCTCCATTCAAGTTTCAAGAATTTTCTCCAAGGAACAATAAAGATTCAAAGTAGTAAATTTCTTATAAATTTCTTCACTATTTCATGCTAAATCCACTACCCTACTTCCCCATTATGTTTATTTCAATTATTTGTTATGATTTTTGACAAAAAGCTTCAATCTTTGAATGTTAGGGCATTAGTTGATTTTAGTATAATGTGGCTTATTTTAATACCACTTACCTTTAAACATATGTACGACTAAGGTAATGTCAAAAGATTATTTAAACCTGTGAAAATGAGGGTGAGTTTGAGCCAAAGTTTAAGTATCCAACTATAATAAAGTGGAAAATATAGTTTGAGGGACTGAAACTTGAAAAGGCAATTAAAGTTGGGAACAAGAAAGTCACCTACTTGCTATAGATATGTGCTTCACCTACTAACGTAAATTTCCTATGTGTTTTGACTTTCTATGTGGTTAAGTTATTTATTTGATGCCGTACTTGCTTGATATACTTGTATATGTAGCTTACATTAAATGGAAAGAATAAGGAAATACTTGTATATGTAGCCCTATGTGATGGTTTTTAAACAAAGGGAGATAGAGTCTTAAGGTACCAAGGTAGGTTGTGTGTTCCTGATGTGGATGGTCTCTGAGAATGAATCCTGGCTAAAATGCATAATTCCAGATATTCAATTAACCCAGAATCCATGAAGATATACCATGACTTAAGAGAAGTCTATTAGTGAAATAGCATGAAGAAGAACATCGCAGAGTATATAGCTAAGTGCCCCAACTGTCAGCAAGTTAAGGTTGAGCATGAAAGGCCAGGGGGTATGGCTCAGAATATAAACCTTCCTGAGTGGAAGTGGGAGTTGATAAATATGGACTTGATAACTGGTTTACATCGATCGCAATGGTTGCTTGACTCGATATGGGTAATTATGGATCGAATAACTAATTCAGCTCACTTTTTGCTAGTTAAGATGACAGACTCAACAAAGGATTATTCTAAGCTGTATATTCATGAGACAGTCAGACTTCATCGGATTCCTTTGTCTATTATTTCAGACAGAGGTGCTCAGTTCACCTCCCAATTTTGGAAGTCTTATCATAATGGTTTGGGTATGAGGGTGAATCTTAGTATCACATTTCATCCGCATACTGATTGTCATGCAAAGTGCACCATTCAGAAACTTGAGGATATGTTGAGGGCATATGTTATAGATTTCAAGGGTAATTGGGATGATTACCTACCTCTTATAAAGTTTGCGTATAACAACAACTATTACTCTAGTATACAAATGGTTTCATATGAGGCTCTTTATGGGCGAAGGTGTAGGTCTTCGATTGATTGGTTTGAGGTTAGTAAAACAGAGTTGATAGAGACAGATTTAGTCCATCAAACCATGGAGAAAGTTAAACTTATTCAATAAAGGTTAAATCCACAAAAAGTCCTACATAGATGTAAGGGGTAAATGGACTTAGAGTATGAAGTTGATGTTTGGGTATTGTTGAAAGTTTCACCCATAAAGGGTGTCATGAGGTTTGGGAAGAAAGGGAAACTTAATCCCTGATATATTGGTCCATATCAAATTTAAAAAAGAATTGGGAAAGGGGCTTATGAATTAGAGTTGCCCACATATTCAACATCTGTGCATCCAATGTTTCCCATCTCTTTGCTTAAGAAGTGTGTGGGTGACCCCCCACTCATTGTTCCTATGGAAAAAGTTAGGGTGAAGGAAAAATTATCGTATGAAGATGTTCTAGTGAAAATCCTATATTGTTAGGTTCACAAGTTGAGAATCAAAGAGGTAGAATCGATAAAGGTATTGTGGAGGAATTAGTTTGTTGAGGAGGCTATGTGGGAAGCTAAAGAAGACATGAAAGCTAGATATCTGCACCTATTCACTCCTTCAGAGGAAAATGCCTAAGTTAAACAATCTTACTCTTGTAATGCATTCTAAGAATTCCTACTCGATGTCTTTTGTGTTACAATTCCTATTGTAATATTCATGCTTATGTATTCCTGGGTAGTGGGTTATAAGCCATTAAGTAAGTACAATTCAGTTTAAGTTGATAAGTGTAGTACCAGACAATAGCTAAAAGCCATGCTTAGTTTAGTTCACATGCTTCATCCTAGATTTGACCATTATTGGAGGATGAATAATCCCAAGGGGGAGATATTGTCACACCTTGTGATTTATTTCACCTTTTAAATCGCTACTTATGCCATTTAACACTCAAAAATTAAGTCGTATGACCCCTAGATAACTTAGAAGTTATTTGGGATGAGTTCTGGGGCCTAAACAATAGTTTTGGTTACGAGAAATGGCAGTGCATCGTGGAGAAGGGTCCTTGTATTGAGGTATGCACCGCACCTGCCAACAAATTTTAGGAATGTGCAAAACAACCTCCAGGGGGGATGGGAGGCGCAATGCACCAATGGATTGGTGCTATGTCCATCATGGTGCAATCCTGGGTAAGATTTGTGGGGTGCGTGGCGCACCTATGAGATTTTCAGGAAAATATTATTTTAAACTTTGTCTAATTTAGGGTAGCGCTATAGCGGAGATCACCGTGGCAGAGATGTAGTGCTCATCATGGATAGAATGTCAAAAAATCTCTAAAATTGGTCCATTTTACAACACACTTATTTTCTCGACATTCCAGAACAACCCCTTCATGTCAGCCTCGATTCTAAGAGCTCTACTTACCCGAATTCGATTCTGAAAAGTCCCTCAGACTCCTTTATGTCTTAGATACAAGGAAAACTAGCTGAAACCAAGACATTTAACCCAATCCTTACCCAGATTTTCCTAGATCATACCTCGCTCCAAATCCGACCGAGACTAGCCTAGCCCAGAATTTTCAACTCCCAAACCCGAAAGTTTTCTAACCCGAAACTTGGCACGAATGGTTTACCCATAATGATGAACCCATTCGTTACACTCTAGATATTAAGCAACTCTACCTATCCATTGTATAATACAGTAAGGACCAATATTTAGAGAGCCCAGCTTTCCTTTCTTGCCAAATTGCATAACGTTATTCATCGGCAAAACCTTCAAAAAGACCCAATCATCAACATCAAACTCTAAGTCCTATTGGGAAACATCCGAATATGATTTATGGTAGCTCTGAGATATCAACAACCACTCTCTGATTAGCTTAACCTTTTTCATAGCCTGCTACACTATGTCAGGTCCAAGCAACCCTGACTCTTTAACCTCAAACCAACTAAGAGAGGATCAACATTTTTGCCCATAGCCTTATACGGTGCTACAATGATGCTGCAATGATACTTGTTATTATAAGTAAACTCGATAAGAAAAAAGTGATCATCCCAATGCCCTCCTGAAATCTATCAGAGAAGCTCTAAGCATGTCCTCGAGCATCCGGATTGTACGTTCATCTTGGCCATTGGTCTGAGGATTAAAAGTTATACTAAGATTAACCTAAGTCCCTAGACCCTTCTTGAAAGATCTCCAAAAATATGCTATAAATTGTGCCACTCTGTCTGAATTAAGCGATACTGGGACACATGACTACTTCTCTTATGTATAACCCAACATAATCTTCAGGTTAGAATATGGTCTTGACTAGTAAAAAATGGGTTGATTTCTTCAGTCTATTGATAATCACCCAGATAGAATTGAACTTTATTTATAAACGAGGAAATCATGTGACAAAATCCATATTTATTGCCTCCTACTTCCAGAATGGAATATATATCTCCTGATTCAGCCTACTAGGCTTATGATGCTCTACCTTTACTTGCAGATAATTTAGACACTTTTCCATAAATTAGCTATATCCCTTGTCATTCCTAGCCACCAATAAATCTCTTTAATATTGTGATACATCTTCATGGATCGTGGGTGAATAGAGTAGCGAGAATGGTGTGCCTCTTCCATAATTTGTCATCAAAGCCTTGTAATATTCGGAACATATAACCAATCTCTGTATCTGAGCACTCCATCTCCTACTATAATGAAGGCTAAAGACTCCCGCTATTGAGCCTTGACTTTGAGCTGCTTTAAGCTGGGATCCTTCTGTTTTCGTTCCTTCACCTTTACAACTAAAGATGATACGTCTGTGCCCTAGACTGTGACCCTAGCATTATTGGAGTTTAATAATCTAACCCTTAAACAAGCTTGCTGATGGAGATCGTAGGCCATCTCCTGCTTAAGCTCCCAAATATGATAGCCTCCCCATAGACTTACAACCGAGGGAATCCGCTACTATATTGTCCTTAACTGAATTGTTTAAGATATCCATATTGTAGTGTTTTAGCAATTCAATCCATAAGCACTGTCGCAGTTTCAACTCTTTGTCTAAAAATGTACTAGAGGCTCTTATGATCTGTATAAATATCAACATGAACACCATACAAGTAATGCCTCCAAATATTCAGGGCATAAATAACTATAGCCATCTCTAAATCATTGGCTGGGTAATTCTTCTCATGCTTTTTAATAGTCTAGAAGCATAAGAAATTATCTTTCTGTGTTGCATCAGAACATAACCCAACCGAATGCTTAAAGCATCGCAATACACCACCTAGCTCTTTGGACCCTTTAGTAAAGTCATAATTAGTGCTGAAGTTAATCTATTTTTTAGCTCCTGGAAATTCTTCTCGCAGGATATGGTCCACTGAAACTTAGATGCTTTCTGAGTCAGTTTTATCAAGGGTGATAAAAGTGATGAGAATCCTTCCACAAACCTTTTATAATACCCTACTAACCCTAGAAAGTTATGAACTTCTATCAGGGTCATGGGTCTAGGACAAGTCTTCACGGCCTCAATCTTCTATAAATCAACCTGAATGCAAGCATTTGATTCAATATGGCCCAAAAAGGCCACAAAATGCAAACAAAACTTATACTTTAAGAGCTTAGCATACAACCTCTAATCTCGGAGTACCTAAAGTACTGCTCAGAGATGGTCTCTATGCTTGGCCTCTAATCATGACCAGAATATCATTAATAAACACAATGATGAACAAGTCTAAGAATGGTTTGAATATATCATTCATCAAGTCCATAAATACTTATGGGGATTTTGTCAACCTGAAAGACATCACAAGAAACTCAAAATGGCCATAATCTGGCCCTGAAGGTTGTATTCAAAATATCACTCTCTCCATCTTATACCTAATTATACCCTAAACATAAATCAATTTTTAAGAAATATCAGGCACTTTGTATCTGGTCAAACAAGTATTCAATCCTCAATAATGGATATTTGTTCAGTATAGTCACCATATTCAACTGTCTTACTTTTCCAACAATCTACTTTTTCGATGCGATTAACTTTTTCGGCGTGAATCTACTGGTGTCGACTTGAGTTTCTAGCCAGAACTTGCTGGGCTATAACTCATCTAATCTTACTGCCACTTGTTCTATCTCATCTCACTAGATGAAACCCTATATTTCTTGAGATATGTGACCATCGACATCATCATCTCCTTAGGCCTATCAGAACCCAGATCTACCCAGGCCAGACACTGGAACCTAATAGTTCTTCCTTTTTTTGTTATATCTTCTTCTTGAAGGTAATATTTGGGAGTCAGATCTAGCAGAGAAGTCTCCAGTGACCAACAACATTTTGGTGACCAACAAGATTTCAATG
Organism: Jaltomata sinuosa; assembly: GCA_003996215.1. Lineage (NCBI taxonomy): Eukaryota > Viridiplantae > Streptophyta > Magnoliopsida > Solanales > Solanaceae > Jaltomata > Jaltomata sinuosa. The sequence goes on from QJPP01003488.1 coordinate 172,173, forward strand.
ACCAAATTCAGCACCAAATTTTGCTGCATTCCACCAAATTAAGCGAAAACATCCATCTTTCATTTCTCCTAGCTTAGTACTGATGATTTCTATACTTGAATATTTATTTATCCCAGCTTTACTTGACATCTCATTAATAATTTTGCATTTTGGTAGACTTTTAGACTGGTTATTTGTTGCTTTTTTGCCATTAATTATTCGTGCTTGTTGGCTTGGCGGGTTTAGGGTGCTTTATAGTTTGTAATTAGTTCCTTCTCGCATACTTGGTATTCACTTTTTTACTGCTTCTTGTTGGTAGTGTGTTCTAGGTAATGAACTATTACCTCTATATTTCCTTGTCATATGCCCTTTCTCCCAGACTAGTCTTGTTGGTATTGGAATTCTTCATAATTTTTGTTCTTGATTATCTCAGTTGTTCACAAATTGAGATAATGTATTTGCATTTCAGGTATTATAGTTGTACTGTAGAGTAGTGGATGTAGTTTATATCCCCTGTTTATCTTGATCTTTCTTTAGTGGCTTTAGTGGTTGATGGTAGACTAGGTTTATGTCAGTGGTTGGGGTTGGGGTCGAGGTCAGGATTAGATTTGGGGGTAGGGTCAAGGTCGGGGTTAGGGGCGGGTGCAGGGGGAAAGATGGTTAAGTGGGCTAAAGGAACCTCTAGGTTGAGAATAGGATCGTGGAATATAGGAACCTTACAAGGAAAGTCCATATAACTTGTAAATAGTCTAAGGAGGAGGAAGATTAATATAGCTTGTGTCTAGGTAACCAAATGGATAGGTTCAAAGGCGCGGGATGTGGATGAGTATAAGTTGTGGTACTCAAGAGGTGGAAGGAATAGGAATGGGGTATGGATCTTAGTAGATGAGGAGATTAAGGAGTAAGTGGTTGAAGTTAGAAGGGTCAACGATAGGATGTTGTCGATTAAGTTGGTCTTTTGAGGGGCTACTTTGAATATTATTAGTGCTTACGCGCTGTAAGCGATCTTGGACGAGGAGGAGAAGAAGAACTTTTGGTAGATTTTGGATAAGGTGGTGAGAGACATGCCTATCACCGAGAAGCTTTTCGTAGGAGGATATTTCAACAGGCACATCAGGTTGTGAACAAGGGTTAAAATGATATGCATGGAGGCTTTGGTTTTGGAGAGAGGAATGAAGAAGAAGCTTCACTTTTGGATTTTGCTAGAGCCTTTGGGTTGATGGTTGCAAATTTGAGTTTCCCAAAGAAGGAGGAACATTTGGTTACCTTTCGTAGTTCGGTGGCCAAGATAGATAAATTTTTTGCTCCTTAGGAAGAGAGATAAAGGCCTTTGTAAAGACTATAAGGTTATCCCAAGTGAGAATCTTATGATCCAATATAAGATATTGGGGATGGATATAGAGATCAAGATGAGAAGGAAGAAGAGGATAGTGGATGATCGACCTAGGATCAAATGGGGTAGCTTGACTATGGCCAGTGCCCTAGAGATATCGGAAAAGTTGGTGTCTATTGGAGCTTGGAGGAGTAGGGGATACAAATAGTATGTGGGATAAGACTGCTAGTTGCATCAGGAAAACGTCGACAGAGGTGGTGGGTGTCTCGAAGGGTCGATCTGGAAGGCGTTGAGGGGAATGGTGGTGGAATGGAGAGGTTTAAGGGAAGGTGAAGGAAAAGAAGGGCGCTTACTCAAAGTTTATGGAAAGTATGACCGAGGAGGAGAAGTGGACGAATAGGGAGAGGTATAAGATTTATAGGAAGGAGGCTAAGTTAGCGGTTAGGGCGGCTAAAACAGTGGTATTCGAAAGCTTATATGCAGAATTAGAGGATAAATGTAGGGATAACAAGCTTTACTAGCTAGCCAAGGCTAGGGAGCGGAGGGCCCGTGACCTTGACCAAGTGAAGTGCATCAAGGGTGAGGATGGTAAAATGTTACTAGATGAGGTACTCATTAGGAAGTGATGGCAGTCATAATTTCAAAGGCTCTTGAATAAAGTGGGGAACTAAGATATTGTGCTGGGGGACTTGGAGCATTCAGAGAGGCATCGAGATTTTTGTTATTGTTGGCGTATAAAGGTTGAGGACGTTCAGGGTGCTATTTTCGGATGACATAGTTTTAATTGAGAAGACCCGCTGAGAAGTTAATGCTAAGATAGAGGTTTGGAGATAGACCCTAGAGTCTAAAGAGTTTAGGTTAAGCCGGACCAAGATGGAATATTTGGAGTAAAAGTTAGTGAGGTGATACATGAGGACGATGTGGCAGTACAACTTGATTCTTGGCCGGACCATTCAGAAGAGAGATAGTTTTAGGTATCTTGGGTCTATGATCCAGGGAAATAGCGAGATCGATGAGGATGTCACTCACTAAATTAGGGCAGGGTGGATGAAATAGAGGCTCACATCCTGGGTCTTGTATGATAAGAAAATGCCTCATAAACTTAAAGGCAAATTCTATAGAGTGGCGGTTAGAACAACTATGTTGTATGGAGAGAAGTGTTGGTCAGTCAAGAACTCTCACATCCAAAAGATGAGGAAAGCAGAGATTAAGATGTTGCATTGGATATGTGGGTTTACTAAGAGCGATAGGATTAGAAATGAGGTTATCCAACACAAGGTGGGAGTGACTTTTGTGGATGTTGAGACACGAGAAGTGAGGTTGAGATGGTTCGGTTATATGATAAGGAAGGGTACGAAGGCCCCAGTGCGGAGGTATGAGCAGTTAGATATGGATGGTTTTAGGTGAGGTATAGGTAGACCGAAGAAGTATTATAGAAAAGTTATTAAACATGTCATGGAGCAGTTACAGGTTACTGAGGACATAACCCTAGATAGAAAGTAGTGGAGGTCGCGAATTAGGGTAGAAGATTAGTTAGGAGGGATGTGTCCTTGCTAGTAGGTAAGGGTCCTTTGTTTTGGGGTTTGTGCTTGTAGTATCTTGTTCTTGGAGTTTAGGTGATATTGGTGGTTTCGGGTAGATCGAGTGTAGTATTATTTTTGTGGTAGTCTTGTTTTTGTTACATTATGTTGTTTTATTACTTCCTGTTGTTTCTTGTTCTTATATTATGTCTTTTTTAGACTGTTTTTGTCAGGAGTAAGGGGTTTATTAAAAACAACCTCTCTACCTCACTTATGAGGTAGTGGTATGGACTGCGTATACTCTACCTTCCCTAGACCCCACTCTGTAGGAATATACTGGGTATGTTGTTATTGATAGTCTATACACATTCTCAATGAGCCATCTTTCTTTCTCAGAAACAATACTAGAGTACCCCATTGTAAATCACTAGACCTGATGAAGCCTTTATCAAGCAAGTCCTTCAACTTCTCCTTCAACTCCTTGAGCTTAGCGGGAGCCATCTTATAAGGAGGAATTAAAATCAGTTGAATACCTGGTGGCATATCAACAGCAAAGTCGATCTCATGCTCTGGGGGAATACCAAGATGCTCATCTGGAAATTCATTAATAAATGGAATAGACAGATGAGTCAGTGGCTCAACATCAATATCTTAAACTCAGACAATATGGTAAATGCAGACTTTGGCGATCATTTTCTTTGCCTGAAGATAGTAAATAAACCTGATGTTTGGTGTTTCTGCATTACCCTCCACTCACAAACTACTTCCCTCTAAAAATGGAATCTAACAATCTTCGCTCGACAACAGACATTGGCGTAAAAAGATGCCAACTAATCCATGCCCATAGTAATATCAAAGTCAAGCATCTCTATCTCTATTAGGTCTGCAAAGGTCAAATATCCAATAATCTCTATCATACAACCTCAATAACTCCATAAAAAACACCTTTAGCTACAATGAACGTTAGTGGAAATCGCTAAACCTTAGCCTCCCATAGATCCACCTCTGATGGATGGCCCGGCCACTGGTCAGTCACCAATGGTGACTGTTCAGCTCCCTACAACTGCTGAAAAAACCTCTCCTATCCTATACCATCCCAAAAACCCTCCTTACTCTTCAAGACTGCCTGACGAAACCAACAAATCACAACATATTCCTCACCCTTCCATAGATTTGCCTAACGCTCCTAATCATTTGCCTACAGATGATCCCAATACACAAGATGATAGTAAGAAAGATACAAAGCAAAAGTACGTAGACCTGGTTAAACCCAGTACTCTGAACTAGCAGAATCCTGATAGGACTGAGCAGCAAGGAATAATCCCTATCAAGAAACCTATCTACCACAATGGAGTGCCACGAGTGACATGGACTCAAGAAGAAGCACAACAGATGAATGCAATGGAAAACCTACAATATGCAATTGTGGGGAAATTTTCTTATGGGTGGCCAGATCTTGAAGAATTAAGAATACAAATTCCTAAACAATGCAGGATAAAGGGAGATTGCAAGATTGGATTACTACGTAATCGACATGTACTTATTCGACTAAGACTGATGGAGAATTTTTTAAACCTGATGACAAAGAACGCGTACTACACTACAACAAAGGATGGAATAGCTTATCAGATGAGGCCCCTCATATATGACACAAATTTCAATGTGGTTTCCTCAGGTGATTAGATGGATATCATTCCCAGAATTCCTACCCACCTTTTTTGTCAAAGAATCAATATTTTCCCTAGAAGCCATTGTAGGGAAAGCAATACATCTTGATTTGGAACCTATAAACAGAACTAGACCCAGTTGTGCCAGGGTGAAAGTCCAAGTGGACTTAGCAGGCGATTCATAATAGCAAAGAAGGTGAGAAAAGACACAAATGGAATCCCACAAACAGAAGATTCAGAATACAGGCTGACCTAGACAAATTCCTAAGTGACACACACTTCTTTTCCCTCGGAAACTGAAGGAATCAATACTGATAATACGTTTGAAGCATTAGCAGATGTGAAGGACTAATAGGAGAACATGGAGACCAAGATAACAAAAATAATCATGCAATAAACAACAAAGTGGACACTGACAACAACAAGAACCCAACACCATCAAAGAGAAAGGGAAATAAGACTATGAAGCAGCAAACAGGTTCCCAACCTGAAGAAGATTATATAGAGGACACTAATGACTAGCATGGAGAGAACAATCAAAAGGAAAAGTGCATTAAAAGCAACAACAACAGTAGCATAAATCATGACCACATTAGAAATACACCACACAACACATGCACTGATGTAATCATAAGACATGATACAAGTACTCCCAAATAGGGTCATGAAGATAACACATGCAAGGGGGGTATGCAAGAAACACTACACAATAACAAGCACAAACAGGGAACAACAGAGGAAGAGGAAAAAAATGAGCTAAGCCCAAACTCTATTACAGCTCAACATAAGGAGCAGGACCCAGCAATGAATATGAAGGCTTTGAAAATTTGCACAAAGGAATCAGGGGAGCAATCAACTGTGACACCACTTCAGATTGACAGCTCAGATGCAATAGATCCTGAAGGTGATAAGGTGGGGAGATATCTAGAGCTGCATTCAAAGTTTCTCATGTTGCAACAACCTCCCAGTAGCAATGCTATTGTCACTTAAATCAGTAGCTCACCCTACAAAAAATTAACAACAATCAGGTCTCTTCATGATCTAATTTCACATAAAGTGCAGACAAAAATAGAGAAAGCAGATGATAACAACAAAGAAGAAGAAATAGAGGATAAAAAAGAAGGTAAAAATCTCAAGAAGGAGGGTTAGGTTTTGACAGAGGTAGGATTATCCCCTAAAACAGCTCACAAAGCTAACAAAGGTAAGAATAAGACAACAACAAAGCCTATTAGGGTCAATCCTAAGAGGAATGTTAAATCAAGTGGACTATAAAGAGGAAAGCTCTATTCTAGAATGTGAGGTCTGTAAGGACTCAAAATTCATTCCACAGAATCCAAATGTTGCATAGGTATCATGAATTTTCCATTATTACACTAATGGAACCTTTTCAGAATACAAGACAAATTCATAAGTATAAAAGAAGGTTGGGAATGAAATATGCAAATTACAATCAACATGGGAAGATATGGGTTTTTATGCAAGATCATGTTCATGCAGGAGTGGTCTCAGACACATAACAACAACTATCCTTGCAATTGAACTTTCAGGAAATAGGCCAATCGCTACTTGTTACTATGGTATATGCTAAATGTGATGCAACTATGAGAGACTCAGACTATGGGATAACATCTACAGTATCAACATGATTATAAATACACCATGGATGGGTGGTGGTGACTTTAATGTTGTTATGAATGAGGAAGAAAAGATTAGTAGACTTCCAGTGCATCCACATGAATATGAAGACTTTGCATTTTTTATATACTCTTGTGATCTCCTTGATGTAAATTTTAAAGGCAGTCCTTTTACATGGTGGAATGGAAGAGCTGATAATGCATACATTTTTTAAATATTAGACATGCTTCTATTTAATCAATTATTTCTTGGGATGTACAACAAAATAGAAGTGGAACACTTGGCAAGGACTAGATCTGATCATGCCCCACTAATGTTATCCTATGGTGACCAAACTAGAATTGTGAGGAGACCCTTTAAGGTTTTGAAGTTTTGGACAGAAAAGCAGGACTTTCAGGAGATAATAAGGGAAAACTGGGTGTCTAATTATCCTGGTCTGTTTATCAACATAAAATAGAAGATGAAAAGGATAAAAATTTCCCTAACTAAATAGAGCAAGGAGACCTTTGGTGATATTTTTAAGCAACTAATCATCAGGGAAGAAATCGTCAGAATGAAAGAAGAGCTATTTTAAGAGACCCCATAAGCAACAAATAAGATAATACTTCAAAAAGCTCAGGTTGAACTAAAGAAATATATTCACTTTGAGGAGGAATTCTGTAGACAAAAATTAGGTATTCAATGGTTCTCATAAGGAGAGAAAAATACTAGATTCTTTCACAGCCTTGTAAATAGAAGAAGGAAAAGGTTGACAATGAACAAAATTATGAAGGCAAATGGACAGTGGGCAGAAGGAGATGAAGTGGCTACTGAAGCTGTATCCTTCTTTGAAGAATAATTTACTGATACCAGTAGCAATGTAGAATTGAGGCTTCTCCGACACATCCCTCATACTATTATCAGAGAGAGTAATAATGAGATTAATGCTTCATCAACCGTGGAGGAAGTACAGATGGTAGTTTTTGAGTTAAAAGGAGATAGTGCTAGTGGCCCTGATGGGTTCATAGGTCACTTTTATCAAAACTACTGGAACATAGTGGGTGAAGATGTGTATAAATTTGTTAATGCCTTCTTTGAAGGAAATACACTTCCTAAATCTAACACCTACACAAACATGGTCTTACTACCAAAAAAGGAGAATATACAATCGTTTTCTTACATAAGACCAATAAGCCTGAGTAATTTTTTGAATAAGGTTGTCTCAAGAGTCTTGCATGACAGAATTGAAGTGCTATTGCCTTCCCTTATTTTAAGGAACTAGTCAGGGTTTGTAAGAGGCAAAATCATAACAGAGAATGTAATTTTGGCACAAGAAATCATTTCGGACATCAGAATGAGAGGTAAGCCTACAAATGTAGTGATGAAGTTGAATATGGCAAAGGCTTATGATAGGGTGAATTGGAAATTCCTAATCAAAGTGCTAGAAAGGATGGGATTTGATTCACAGGTGGTAGATAAGGTTTGGAGATTAATGACTAACAATTGGTATTCAGTCCTGATTAATGGAAAAGCTCATGGCTTTTTCCATTCTACACGGGGAGTGAAACAAAGAGACCCCTTAGCACCAGAACTATTTATTTTAGTTGCTGAGGTCTTATCTAGATCCTTGAACTCTTTGTTTAATAATACAGAGTTTAAGGGTTTTGGTATGCCTACTAGGAGTGATATCATCAATTATCTAGCCTATGTTGATGATACAATCATATTTGTATCTGTTCATAAGACATCTTAAAAATTGGTTGTTGAGGTCCTTAAAAATTATGAAGAACAATCAGGAGAACTGATTAATAAAGAAAAAAGTTCCTTCCTTGTTTACCATAAAACTGCTCATGCTCATGTTAGAGAGATAGAAAAGAAGACTGGCTTCACTAGAGGGAAATTCCCTCTAATGTACTTAGGGTGCCCTATAGGCCATGCAAAGAAGAAGAAAGTTCATTTCTTAGAGTTGATAAAGAAAGTGCAAAATAAACTGCAAGCCTGGAAAGGGAAGATCCTGTCATTTGGTGGGAAAGTTGTTTTGATTAAAAATATGCTAAATAGCATTCCCATATACATTCTATCTGCCATTAAACCACAGATGTTTCATACATGATCTACATAGAGTTTTTGCAAGATTCTTATGTAACTCCAAAGAGAATGGAAGAAGTAAACATTGGGTTGTGTGGCCTGATTTTTGTCTGCCCATATTTAGGCTTCATATCCTTGTTTTATGTGTCAAAGGCACTGTCTGCTAAACTGTGGTGGATATTTCAAAATTAAAAATCTTTGTGGTCCAACTATATGTGGAATAAATACTATAAGAAAATGGGACCTCAGATAGTGGATTGGAAAGGAAGTTCCATGACATGGAAACTCATGCTAGAAGCAAGAGACAATTTTGATCAAGACATATGGTAGGAACCTCAATGTGTACACTCCAGTGTTTGGTATGACAACTGGAAACAATTAGGTTCCATGTACTACTTCCTACCAGCTAATTATACTAAGAACTATCAGCTATAAGATGTCAGTCAGCTTTTCATAAATTGGACATGGAATGAAGGATTAATCCAACAAACCTTCCGTGATGAAGTGAACAATCATATCATGAAGCATGTGAATTGCTTGGAGAATAGTAGATCTTGCGATAAACCTTAGTGGATGCTAAATAAATCTAGGAAATTCACAGTTGGGTCTGCTTGGGAAGGAGTGAGTAATAGCGGCCAACACCAACACATGTTCAAAAAAATCTAGATGAAAGGAGTACTTTTTAAGGTCTCCTTCTTTCTATGGAGACTATGGAAGAAAAGAATACCAATTGGAGAAGTCCTGATTAAAAACAGAATATGTGACAATGTAGTTGTTGCTGTTGTGAGTATAGAATGTAGGAAACTATGGCTCACCTATTTATGCACTGCACCAGCTCTAACAATATCAGGCAAGAATTTGCAGCAGTTGCATGGGTAATGTCATGCCTCAAGCCTACACTGTGGACGTAACACGGGACCTGGAACCATAAGTGGCCCCAAGTGAACCCTTCATGCTGGCATACTTCATGAGCAACTAAATAGAAACATATAAACTGGAAAAAAACATCACGAGGAAGCTGAAACATATGCTGAGCTCTTGAAGAGTACTATAATAAACTAAACTTTATAAACAAAAATACATAGTCATTTGAAAACTGATACATCTAACTAATTGACTGTCTATATGACATGACCCCCAAATATCTTTAATTTATGTATAACAACTGAAATAACCACTATAACTACTAACTAACTGGAGTTCCCAGAAAAAGTAGAACTTGTTCCCTGCTGTCTGGAAGTTACGATCTGTCTGACCATGATCTTGAAAGCTAGCACTAAAACCTGCATCATCAAAAGGATACAGTACAAAAAGGTATGCGATCAGTACTTTGAATGTACTAAGCATGTGAGATAATGCACTAACTTTAGAATTATGAGAAAACATGTATACTGAAAGCATTGCTAAAAACTGAACTAAGTATAACATCTGAAGTGCATAAGTCAAAACTATAAAACATAAGCCCTTTTACTGAAGAGGGTGTAAGTCATGTTTCTGAACTGTAACCATGAGATCATAATATTTTAAGATAAGTAAAACTATTACTTGGGAATCCATGGACTGGAAAGATGAATTATGTTTGTAAATCATAAAATAGTACAACTGAGATGAAAATCATGAGTCAAGCCAAAAGTCTTGTTTAAAATAAATATTTAGGGCAATCCCTTCTACTGAGCATGTTGAAAAATACTGAAATAGGTGAACTGATGCAATAACCAAGTAGATAACATGAAACTGAATCATATTGAACTGAGTAACTGACTACAAGGTCATGCACTAACTAAGTATGAACAGGTTGAGCTAATATTAACAGACATACCCCAATCTGAGCTAACTATGGGGCCAACCTGTAACCCTGGCTGGGAGGGTGTTCAAACCTTGCAAAGGGTACAAACATTTTCTGGCGTGGATCCACTAATTTGATGTCAAAAAAGGACTAGGTTGTAAAGCCTAATCTGACGGGTTACCCCTTTATAACCTACGGTGGTGACATAGTTTTGGGACTTAGGAACTTATACTAAAGGTCTCAGCCTAAACTGATGGGTGAGACTTCATCCCTTCATCCACTCGGTGCTAATTTTACTCCCAACTGAATATGTAATGAACTGATAACTAGATAGCTCAAAATACTAATTTTTTTGAGAATGCAATATAATAATAAGATTGCAAGCATTCTATTTTTCTGAAAAGCTGTAGGCTGATAACTGGTAAATTTCATGTTTTAAATCTGAGTGCTAGTGGACTAGTACCATTTCTTAAGAAAAGTTAATTCGTGCAAAAATACTACCATTTCATGTTAAGTCCTTGAAAAGTAAGTTAATTCAACAGAAAATACTGTAAATCCAAGCTAAGCTATTTTTATCTGAATTCTAAGGATATTAAAAAAATATCTGTAAAACATCATGCAATATCTCTTAAAACATGTACGGGAACATATTAAATCATAAGGAGTTCAATTCTGTAAAACATGCATAGTTAGGTATGAACCCTAGAATCATAGATTTGTAAAAATCATAACTAAAATCTGAAACTTTGGGCATGAGGGTGAAAGGAAACCCTCATTAAAATCCCACATACCTGGTGGATGATAATCACTGAAGAAAAATCTAAAATTGAAGTTTGGAGTAGAGTCCCTAGGTCTATGCTTTGGAGCAGAATGCTCTTTTCTTCTTTGAAACAGACTTGAAAAAAAAATGAGGAAAACAGATAGATTGGAGGTATTTTACTTAATAAAATAAGACTCCAACTATTTATAGTCAGAGCTAAAAGAAGAAGGAATGGTCTGAAATACCCTGGGAAACTAAATTTAAAACTACTGAAATTCTTGAAATATTGAACCATGGATTGGTCGATAGACCGTGGTTCTGAACGATGGACCATCGACTGAGTCGTAGTTCTATCCTTGAGTTCTGGGGGTTCTCTTAAGGTGATTCTATGAGTTATGAGATGGACCCTCATTCAAAGCGATGACCCGTGAAGTCACTCATTGAAACCTGGAAAAAAGGTTGAAAATTAACAAACCACGGGTCATACTATGGACCGTGGTTTTGGTTGATGGGTCTTGTACCAATCAATGGTTTTTATGGTGAAAATTTTAAGTCTCAGGTCTGTTTCACGAGTCACAGTATGGATCGTGTTTCTATTCCACGGGTCGTCATCCCGTCTGTGGTCACTGATAGTGCTGTAGTAAAATATACATAACTTCTTACTCCAGACTCGAATTAATGTGCGGTTAGTAGCGTTGGAAAGAAGACTCAAAGGCCTTGAATTTTGTGTGTACTAGGACACCTAACTTTTCATATTCTAGGAGGTATGTTCATTTGAAGTTGACCATAATTTATTCTTACATGAAAACTTCTTTGGCTGGGGTGCTTTCAGCTTAACTTGTTGATATGAGTTTGTTATGAATATTATTCGCATACAAAGCACTCACCACACTAGGAAAATAATAATTACTCTTATGGAAATGGTTTGGGTCTTAGTTTAGAATTTTTGGGGTGTTACAATATCTCCCCCTTGGGATTATTCGTCCTTGAATGAAGACTAACTAGGTTGAGGTTGTGGGGAAAAGGTTGCAATCCCTCCAATTGAGTTCTAAAAGCTTTAATACTGACATGGTAACTGATTTCTGATTGAAATATTAACTGAGCTTGGTTCATGAGGCATGTATGCATACTGAAAGCATAAGAACACTGATAGGACATAAAACTGAATGTCCAACGTGATAACTGGTATGGTGTGAGAGTAGGGACTTAGCTGAAACTCATAAAGAATGAACGCATTCTTAGAAATCGTAGTTGGCTGAAAGGAACATAAATTAGAGAAGAATAACTATACGAGAAAACTATTCTCTTCTAGACTGAACTTACTAGCATGGACTGAACTGAATGTAGGATCTTCTGGCCTTGGAAATGATTACTGGCAGGTCTAAAATGATCTGATATGAGGAATCTACTATCTTGCTAGCTGAAGCTACTGGACATAAGTTATGAGCACCCTGGGCATTGAGTAAGAACAAGACTACTCCCGCCTCAAACAATACGGTTGATAGCTTTTAAGCTTAGGAACATCTTTTTCAACTACACTAACTCCTCTGAATACTATATTTTCCTTTTGCAACTAAAATTTCTCACCTGTGCACATATAGATGTTGAGGTCTAAGCCTAACTATCTTCTTTTTCCATGCTCAAGCCTATCTCGACTAAATCTCTTGCATCCAGAGTTATCCTCCAAGAAAGATATTCCTTCTTATCACGAAAATAAACTAACCTTGAACTCAAATCAATGGGTCACTAGTTGAACAAAGCAAAGGCCCACCTATATTTTATCACGACATTCAAGCCTACTAATGTGATCATCGTATGGCTTCTTTGTAGCTGACACTACCTGAGACTTATCTCCTCTTCCCTAGCATATCTAGAAACTGTAACTGCAAGCACCAAAAAGAGGAAAATCTAATACTTTCCATCTAGGCTACTACTTAGATTCCTCCACTACCTGCTGTGAAAGCATAACACAAGATAACTGAAGGGATGGAGTGGGAGCATGATCATCACTACTTGAGGAATAGTGATCGATCTTGACTTACACCTAGCGTGATCTATCCACTCAAAGTGAGGTCTGAGAAGTCAAGTACAAAGGCTTGAGTGTCTCACATCTTGGACATATATAATATGGTTAGAGTAGGCAAAATCATACGCACAAACTGTTCAAGAAATCTTGTCTAAGAATATACATGACGTAACATGATTTCATTAGCCATTAAGGCATATTTTGAGGACTGAACTAAGTATATAGAATTGAGCATACGATGAGACATGAGTTTACATATATAGCGAGTCTCATGGCATAAAGTTAGGATTCATAAAATCATAGAGTAAGTCTTGAATCTCTATCTGGAGCAATTTCCTTTTGTTCTAAGAGCTGAGCATGAACGTGAATCTGTATGGAGTGCATGAACTTAATTATGAGTATGATACAAATATGTCAGATTATAGTGTCGTCTTGACTGAAGTGCTATAAAATTTGTTGGAATAAGAATGGACTGATATTCCAACATAGTTGTTTCTAGAATTCTATACTAGTTGAGTCGCAAGACTCGACTTGGTTCTTCATTCTACCATATGCCCCTTAGATCAAACGTCACCCCTCTAAGTCTGTGGATATATCTCCTATCTAGGCTATAATCAATTAATTCTTATAAGGTCATGGTATCATTATAGTCCTAGATGCTAAACTCTTCCTGATGGGCTATAACTGAAGATGTTAAACCTTTGCTAGGCCTTCTGCTAAGGCATATCTTTGCTTTCTGTTTACCCTTAAGGGTATCACTAGAGGACTCATACTATTATTGGCATATATAACCACTTCTTCTAACACTTAGCAATCTGGCCTTCACTTCTTCATCTACTAACATCACATCTCTAAGTTTAAATCCACGCAAATTAAGAAAATAAAAAAACACTAAGGGACTACAATATTGTCTATCTATAATCCCTTGAATTCGTATCTAAGAACACCGTCTAATATACACCTAGCCTTCTCCATAAATAACAACCCAAGAATTCTAAACTAGTCACACATATCACCATGGAATCTTTGAATATAATGCAACAACGTACTACTCTGGGTACACATCTACCTTTCTACTATTCAAGGATCTTCGTCACCTAGTTATGGGATCATTCTGCTACTTATGGCCCATAATATCTCAATTCACACTATTTCTTGAGTGACTATACTACCCAAGTGCCTAGAGAATCATACTTTTTAGCTAAGGCAACATTCATGGTACAATTTCAGTAACAGGGTCTGAGAACAGATTCTACTATAAGCTCACCTTGCATGAGTGAAAGAGGGTACATATTTTGAATCAATAGAATTAACGCACTAGTGGGCTTCTCTCATGCCCTTGTGTAGTCTCTTTACCTTTTTGATGACTCTATCTGACAACATCTTACTAACAGGAAACTGAACTTTACTATTTCCACCACCTCGAAGATGAGCCATGATTGGAGGAATTGGATCAACACACAAATCTACATAAGTTTCTTAAGGAATAGTTCTACTGCATGAGTTGGAGTATGAAAGAAGGGAAATATTTCCTAAATGCCTTGTAGGATGCTGATTATAAGTGTGGTGCACAACACACCTATAAGCAAGATTCTACAAGACACGGCTTCACAAACACCCTAGGACACTTGAACTCCATGCTCTGGTACCAAGTTTGTCACTCCCCGATCCTACACCCTAGACGTAACATGAGACCTAAAACCACAAGTGGCCCCAAGTTAACAGTTCATGCTGGCATACTTCATGAGCAACTGAATAGAAACATATAAACTGAAAAAACAATATGTGGAAGTTGCAACATATTCTGAGCTTTTGAAGAGTACTGTAATAAACTGAACTTTATAAACTGAAATACATAGTCATTTAAAAACTGATACAACTAACCAACTGACTGTCTATGAAGCCTCTACTTACACTGACTATGGTTAGCCGGGACATAAACCCCAACTATTTTTAATCAATGTATAACAACTGAAATAACCACTATAACTACTAACTGATTAGAATTCTCAGAAAAAGGAGAACTCGTACCCTGGTGGCTGGAAGCTGCGATCTGTCTGACCATGATCCTTAAAGCTAGCACTAAAACCTAAATCATCAAAAGGATGCCACACAAGAAGTTATGCAATCAGTACTTTGAATGTGCTGAGCATGTAAGATAATGCACTAACTTTGGAATCATGAGAAAACATGCATACTGAAAGCATGCTGAAAACTGGACTAAGTATAACATCTGAAGTGCATAAGTCAAAACTGTAAAACATAAGCTCTTTTACTGAAGAGGGTGTAAGTCATGTTTCTGAACTGTAATTGTGAGATCATAATATTTTAAGATAACTAAAACTGTTACTTGGGAATCCATGGACAGGAAATATGAATTATGTCCGTAAATCATGAAATAGTGCAACTGAGATGAAAATCATGAGTCAAGCCAAAAGTCAAGTTTAAAATAAATCTTTAGGGCCGTCCCTTCTATTGAGTATGCTAAAAATACAAAAATCGGAGAACTGATGCAATGACCAAGTAGATAACATGAAACTGAATCATACTGAACTAAATAACTGACTACAAGGTCATGCACTAACTGAGTATGAACTATGGAAACTACTATTAACTGATATACCTTAAGCTGAGCTAACTATGGGGCCAACCTGTAACCCTGGCTCGGAGGGTTTTCATACCTTGCCAAGGGTACAAACATTTTCTGGCATGGATCCACTAATCTAATGTCCAAAAAGGACAAGGGTGTTAAGCCTAATCTGACAGGTGACCCCTTTATAACCTACGGTGGTGCCGTAGTTCTGCGACTTAGGGACTTCTACTAAAGGTCTCAGCCAAACTGACGGGTTACCCTTTATCCCTTCATACACTTAGAGCTAAGTCTATTCCCATCTAAATATGTATTGAATTATAACTGGATAGCTCAAAATACTAACTATTTAGAGAATGCAATATAAATATTAAGACTGAAAGCATTTTATTTTTCTGAAAAGTTGTAGGTTGATAACTGGTTAATTTCATGCTTTAGAAATAAGTGCTAGTGGACTAGGTTGAAATCAGAAGAAAAGTTAATTCATGCGAAAATAATGCCATTTCATGCTAAGTCCTTGAAAAGTAAGTTAATTCATGCAGAAGATACTGTAAATCCAAGCTAAGCCTATTTTATCTGAATTCTAAGGATTTTAAAAAAATATCCGTAAAACTTCATGCAATATCTCTTAAACATGTACGGGAACATATTAAATTATAAGGAGTTCAATTCTGTAAAACAAGCATAGTTGGGTATGAACCCTAGAATCATAGATTTGTAGAAATCATGACTAAAATTTGAAACTTTAGTCATGAGGGTTAAAGGAAACCCTAATTGAAATCCCACATACCTGGTGGATGATAATCCCTGAATAGAAATCTGAAATTGAAGCTTGGAGGAGAAGCCATAGGTCTGAACTTTGGAGAAGAACGCTTTTTTCATCTTTGAAACAGACTTGAGAAACAGAATAAGGAAAACTGATAGATTGTAGTTGTTTTACTTAATTAAATAATCCTCCAACTATTTATAGTCAGAGATAAAATAAGAAGGATTGGTTTGAAATACCCTTGGGAAACTAAATTAAAAACTGCTGAAATTCTCAAAATATCAAACCATGAATTGGTTGACGGACCCTGGTTCTGAACGATGGGCCGTTGACTGAGTCGTGATTCTATCCTTGAGTTTTGGGGGTATTCTGAAGGTGATTCTATGAGTTACAGGACAAACTATCATTCTAAACGACGACCCATGAAGTTACTCATGGAAACCTAGAAGAAAGGCTGAAAATTGACAAACAATGGGTCATACTATGGACCGTGGTTTTGGTTAACAGATCGTGGACCAATCAGTGATTTTTATGGTTAAAATTTTATGTCTCAGGTCTGTTTTCACGAGTCACAGTACGGACTATGGTTCTGTTCCACGTGTCATCATCCCATCCATGGTCACTGATAGTGCTACAGTAAAATACACATAACCTTTTACTCTTGACTTGGATTAATATGCGGTTGGTAGCATTGGAAAGAAGACTCAAAGGCCTTTAATTTGGTGTGTACTAGGACACCTAAATATTCATATTTTAGTATCTATGTTCATTTGAATTTGACCCTAGTTTATTCTTAGATAAAAACTTCTTTGGTTGGGGTGCTTTCAACTTAACTTACTGATAGGAGTTTCTTATGAACATGATTCGCATCCAAAGCACTCAAAACACTATAAAAATGATCATTACTCTTATGGAAATGGTTTGGGTCTTAGTATAGAATTTTTGGGGTGTTACAATATCTTCCCTTGGGATCATTCGTCCTTGAATGAAGACTAACTAGGCTGAGGTTGTGGGGAAAAGGTTGCAATCCCTCCAACTGAGTTCTAAAAGCTGTAGTACTGACATGGTAGCTGATTTCTGATTAAAATATTAACTGATCTAGGTTTTTAAGGTATGTATGCATACTAAGAGCATAAAAACACTGATACGACATAAAAATGAATGTCCAACATGATAACTGGTCTGGAGTGAGAGTAGGAACTTAGCTGAAACTCATAAAGAATGAACGCATTTTTAGAAATCGTAGTTGGTTGAAAGGAACATAAAACTGAGAAGAATAACTGTACGAGAAAACTATTCTCTTCTAGACTGAACTTACTAGCATGGACTGAACTGAACGTAGGATCTTCTGGCCTTGGAAATGATTACCGGCAGGTCTAAACTGATCTGATATGAGTAGTCTACTATCTTGCTAGATGAAGCTACTAGACATAAGGTATGAGCACCTTGGGGAAGGAGTAATAATAAGACTACTAGATTTTAAGCCTAGGAACACCCTTTTTAACTACACTAATTTCTCTGAATACTATATTTTCCATTTGGAACTAAAAATTCTCACATGTGCATTTATAGATGTTGAGGTCTGAGCCTAACTATCCTCTTTTTCCATGTTCAAGCCTATGTCAACTAAATCTCTTACATTTAGAGTTATCCCCTAAGAATGATATTCCTTCTTATCACGAAAATCAACTAACCTTGAACTCAAATCAATGGGTCACTAGTTGAACAAAGCAAAGGCCCACCTGTATTTCATCATGACATTCAAGCCTACTAATGTGATCATCTTATGGCTTCTTTGTAGGTTACACTACCTGAGCCTTATCTCCTTTTCCCTAGCATATCTAAAAACTGTAACTGCAAGCACCAAAAAGAGGAAAATCTAGTACTTCCCATATAGTATACTACTTAGCTTCCTCCACTAACTGTTGTGAAAACATAACATAAGATCATCGAAGGAATGTAGTGGGATCATGAGCATCACAAATTGAGGAATATTGATCGGTCTTGGCTTACACCTAGCGTGATATATCCACTCAAGGTGAGGTTTGAGAAGTCAAGTACAAAGGCATGAGTGTCTCACATCTCGGACATATATAGCATGGTTAGAGTAAGGAAAATCATACGCACAAACTATTCAAGAAATCTGGTCTAAGCATATACATGACGTAACATGATTTCATTAGCCATTAACATATATGTTAAGGAATGAACTGAGTATATTGAACTGAGCACACGGTGAGACATGAGTTTACATATCTAATGAGTCTCATGGCTTAAAGTTAGGATTCATAGAATCATAGAGTAAGACTAGAATCTCTATCTGGAGCAATTTCTTTTTGTTCTAAGAGCTGAGCATGAACGTTAATCCGTGTGGAGTGCATGAACTTAACTATGAGTATGATACTAATATGTCTGAGTATAGTGTCTTCTTTACTGAAGTGCTATGAAATTTGTTGGAATAAGAATGGACTGATATTCCAACATAGTTGTTTCTAAATTTCTATACTAGTTGAGTCACAAGACTCGACTTGGTTCTTCATTCTACCATATCCCCCTTAGCTCAAATGTCACCCCTTTAAGTTTATGGATCTCTCTCCTATCTAGGCTATAATCAATTAATTCTTATAAGGTCAGGGTATCATTATAGTCCTTGATGCTAAACTTTTATTAATGGGCTATAACTGAAGATATTAAACCCTTGCTAGGCCTTCTGTTAAGGAATCTCTTTGCTTCTCTTTACCTTAAGGCTATCACTAGAGGACTCATACTCTTATTGGCATATATAACCACTTTTTCTAACACTTAACAATCTGGCCTTCACTTCTTCATCTACTAACATCACATCTCTAAGTTTAAATCCACCCAAATCAACTGAATAAAAAAAACTAAGGGACTTCAATATTGTCTATCTATAATATCTTGAATTTGTCTTTAAGAACACCATCTAATATACACCTAGCCTTCTCCGTAAATAACAACCCAAGAATTCTAAATCAGTCATACATATAACCATGGAATCTTTGAATATAATGCAACAACATACTACTTTGGGTACACATCTACCTTTCTACCATTCAAGGATCTTCTTCACCTAGTTCTAGGATCATTCTGCTACTTATGGCTTATAATAGCTTAATTTACACTATCTCTTCAGTGACTATACTACCCAAGTGCTTAGAGAACCATACTTTTCAGCTAAGGCACCATTCGTGGTACAATTTTAGGAATAGGGTTTGAGAACACATTCTATAATAAGCTCACCTTGAACGAGTAAAAGAGGGAACACGCTGTCGAATCAATATAATTAACGCACTAGTGGGCTCCTCTCAAACCCTTGTGGAGTCTCTTAACCCTTTTAATGACTCTATCTGAGAGCATCTTACTGACAGGAATTAAACTTTACTGTTTCCACCACCTCAAAGATGAGGCATGATTTGAGGAATTGGATCAACGCACAAATCTACATAAATTTCTTAAGGAACAGTTCTACTGCACGAGTTGAAGTATAAACCAAGGAAAATATTTCCTAGATGCCCTATAGCCTCCTGATTATAAGGGTGGTGCACAACACACCTATAAGCAACACTCTACAAGATATGGCTTCACAGACACCCTAGGACACTTGAAATCTGTACTCTAATACAAAGTTTTTCAAGCCCCGAGCCTACACTCTGGACGTAACACGGGACCTGGAACCACAAGTGACCCCAACTTAACCCTTCATGCTGGCATACTTCATGAGCAACTGAATAGAAACATATAAACTAAAAAAAACATTATGCGAAAGTTGAAACATATGATGAGCTCTTGAAGAGTACTGTAATAAACTAAACTTTATAAACTGAAATACATAGTCATTTGAAAACTAATACAACTAACTAACTAACTGTCTATAAAGCCTCTACTAACACTGACTATGGTTAGCCGGGACAAGACCCCCAACTATCTTTAATCAATGTATAATAACTGAAATAACCAATATAACTACTAACTGACTGGAGTTCTCAAAAAAAGAGAACTCGTACCCTGCTGGCTGAAAGCTGCGATCTGTCTGACCATGATCCTGGAAGCTAGCACTAAAACCTAAATCATCAAAAACATATAGCACAAGTCATGTTTGTAAATATGAAATAGTGCAACTGAGATGAAAATCATGAGTCAAGCCAAAAGTCATGTTTAAAATAAATCTTTAGGGTAGTCCCTTCTACTAATCATGCTAAAAATACTAAAATAGGTGAAATGATTCAATGACCAACTAGATAACATGAAACTGAATTATACTGAACTGAATAACTGACTACAAGGTCATGCACTAACTTAGTATGAACTGTGGAAACTACTATTAACCGACATACCCTAAGCTGAGCTATTTATGGGGCCAACTTATAACCCTTGCTGGGAGGGTGTTCATATATTCCCAAGGGTACAAACATTTTCTAGCATGGATCCACTAATCTTCTATCCAAAAGGACTAGGGTGTCAAGCCTAATCTAACGGGTGATGCCTTTATAGCCTACGATGGTGCCATAATTCTAGGACTTAGGGACTTCTACTAAAGGTCTAGCCTAAACTGACAGGTGAGCCTTCATCCCTTCATCCACTCAGTGCTACATCTACTCCCAACTGAATATGTAATGAATAGATAACTGGATAGCTCAAAATACTTAATGTTCGGAGAATGCAATATAGTATTAAAACTGAAAGCATTCTATTTTTTTGAAAAAGTTGTAGGCTGATAAGTGATTAATTTCATGCTTTAAAACTGAGTGCTAGTGGACTAGGCTGAATTCTGAAGAAAAGTTAATTCATGTGAAAATAATACCATTTAATTCTAAGTCTTTGAAAAGTAAGTTAATTCATGCAGAAGATACTGTAAATCCAAGCTAAGCCTGTTTTTTCTGAATTCTAAGGATTTTAAGAAAATATCCGTAAAATTTCATGCAATATCTCTTAAAACATGTACGGGAAAATTTTAAAACATAAGGAGTTCAATTTTGTAAAACATGCATAGTTAGGTATGAACCCTAGAATCATAGCTTTGTATAAATCATAACTAAAATCTGAAACTTTAGGCATGAGGGTGAAAGGAAACCCTCATTGAAATACCACATATCTGGTGGATGATAATCCCTGAAGAGAAACTTAAATTAAAGCTTGGAGGAGAAGCCCTAAGTCTAAAATTTGAAGAAGAACGCTCTTTTCTTCTTTGAAATAGACTTGAGAAAAAGAATGAGGATACCTGATAGATTGGAGGTATTTTACAAAATCAAAATAAGCCTCCAACTATTTATAGTCGGAGCTAAAAGAAGAAAGAATGGTCTGAAATACCCCTGGGAAACTAAATTAAAAACTGTTGAAATTCTCAAAATATCAAACCACGAATTGGTCGAAAGACCGTGGTACTGAACGACGGATCATCAACTGGGTCGTGGTTTTATCCTTGAGTTTTGGGGGTTCTCTGAAGGTGATTCCATGAGTTATAGGATGGATTATAATTCAAAATGATGACCCGTGATTTCACTCGTGGAAACATTAAATAAAGGCTAAAAATTGATAAACCACGGGTCATACTACGGATCGTGGTTTAGGTTGACGGATCATGGACCAATCAGTGGTTTTGATGGTGAAAATTTTAAGTCTCAGTTCTGATTTCACGATTCACAGTATGGACCATGGTTCTGTTCCACGGGTCGTCATCCCGTCCGTGGTCACTTATAGTGTTGTAGTAAAATACACATAACTTTTTACTCCCGACTTAGATGAATGAGCGGTCAATAGCTTTGGAAAGAAGACTCAAAGGCCTTTAATTTGGTAGGTACTAGGACACCTAGATCTTCACATTCTAGGAGGTATTTTCGTTTGAATTTGACCCTAGTTTATTCTTACATGAAAACTTCTTTGGTTGGTGCGTTCAACTTAACTTGTTGATAGGAGTTTCTTATTAATGTGATTTGTGTCCAAAGCACTCACCACACTAGAAAAAAGATAATTACTCTTATGAAAATGGTTTGGGTCTTACCTTAGAATTTTTGGGGTGTTCCAGGTGACTGGCCCTTTTATTCAAGTCAAAAATAGTGTCCTTAAATGGTGGGGTGCTGAGTGTACACCAAAGCATAAACCTCTGTTCAAGGCTGTGCCAATGTTCATTCTATGGTAGATTTGGAAAGGAATAAATGTGATAAGACATGGTGGGAACATGTCCCAACTGAGCATAAGAATAGAGATTAACATGAATCTAGTCATGTTGGCTAGATATACTTACCCTTGGCTAACTAATATTCCAGCTTATTAGCCCGAGTTGGTGAAATTTCTAGAAGACTATGTTCCTAGGATTGGCAGACACATAATATATTGGAAAATGCCCACCATGGGATTCTTCAAATGCAACTCTGATGGTGCATCTAAAGGAAACCCAGGTCCTAGCTCAAGAGCATATTGTATAAGAAATAATTCTTGTTCACTAATCCATGTTGAGGTGAGAAGACTCGGAAAAATCACTAACATAGTACCTAAAGTTTCTGCACTGAAGATGGGACTAAAATACTTTAAACATATGTATATGCCTGTGATCCTAGAAACTGACTCATTGGTTCTAAAGAAGATATTTGATGGGCACTGGGAAATGCCTTAAAACCTAGCAGTGGTGATTAAGAAAATCAAGGACATGATGAAGGAAGTGGAAGCAAGGGTGGAACATGTGTACAGAGAAGGAAACAAGCTGGCAGATTTTATTGCTAACCAAATATTCTTTTTTGTAGGAATAGATACTATTTCATACTCATCAATACATGAACTACCAAGGGAGGAAATTACAATCCTACATATGGACAAACAACAAGTACCAAACCTTCGAATAAAACAATTCTATAATGGAACTTTTGATAACAAGGGGAGGTGATTCAGAGACATTTACAGACAAAATCAAAAAACACCATACAGACAGTAACCAAGAAGACAAGAAACCATAGAGATAGATAAATTAATTCATCAGCATGCTGCTAAAGGTACCTTACGTTAGTTGCTCACTTGACATGATTGGCGATGACCCCTTATCTTCTCTTGTTAGGAAGTAGTATTAGCTCCTTGATGAGCTCAACCTATCAAGGGGAGGATAATTAGGTGACATAAGGAATAAAAATGGGAGAGAAGAAGGATAAAGATTGAAGGGTACTTATCTTGGTCTAAAGGCTCAGTAGTATGAAGGGTACTTCTCATAAGGATAAAGATGGGAGAGAAGTGGTGTTGAAGATGTTACACCCTGGAAATCGATCCATATTTTAAACTTAGAACTTGCAGACACTTTTGAAAATTTAGGGATCATGAGTCAAGTCCATGAGCCGTCGGTGGTTCCACGAGTTGTGGAAGGGACTTGTGATTCCACTCGTGCAGACCATCCTCATGCCTGAGAACCACGATTTACATTCATGGTTCATGGAAGTTTCCATGGATCGTGGAACCAACCAGTGGAAATTAGACAGAGAGGGGCCAAGTTCCCCAGTAACCACGAGTCTATTCCACGACTCGTAGAAGTTTCTACGGGTAGTTCTGTTGACTCGTTGAACTGGACCTGAGACCAGCCAAGTTCCCC
The DNA here is from genome assembly GCA_003996215.1 of Jaltomata sinuosa. Taxonomy (NCBI): domain Eukaryota; kingdom Viridiplantae; phylum Streptophyta; class Magnoliopsida; order Solanales; family Solanaceae; genus Jaltomata; species Jaltomata sinuosa. The sequence goes on from QJPP01003488.1 coordinate 195,890, forward strand.
AGAACCACGGTTGGGTTCTATTACTCGTGGGAGTTTCCACAAGCCGTCCTGTTGAGCCGTAGAATATCTTCAACAACCTATAATTTTGGCTCAGGCCACAAACTCATTCCACGAGCCGTGATTAATTCTACGGTCCGTGGAAGGGACTCGTGGAACCTGAAGCCGGGTTTTAAAGACAGTTTTCTTAATTAATTCCCAGGGGTATTTTAGTCATTACCTACCCTTTTAACTCCTAAGTGAGATTTTTTTGACTATTTCAAGTAGGGTTTTCACCCTTATTATCCTAAGTTTCTTCTATATCCTTCATTCATCTCCCAAAAGGGGAAAATTCTTCTCCAAAGATTCAAGTCTCAAGCTCCAAGTTCAAGCCTCCTAAGTCTTTCCAATTCAAGTGGGTTATCTTCAACCAAGGTATGTGGGTAATCAACAATGAGTTCCTTTCACCCTTGTGCCCCAAACCTCTAATTCAAATTTTGATTTCATGATCTTCAAATTAGGGTTCTTATCCAATTATTATGGGGTTTTCCTAAATATGACCTTCTCATGATTTGATTATGAAATTGCTATTAAAATTGCATGATTTCACATGGGTTTTTGCATGTTAACTCTTATTTCATGAATTGAAGTTTAACCATGGAAATCTCTACATGCATAAAGTTGAATTGAGTAAATTGGGTTTTGATAAGCATGTTCCTTATGGATTTTCAAGCATGTGCATGCCTAGTTCCTATGATTCTATGAAAGTATATGTTTTATGAAAATTGAACTAAATCCATGCAAATTTTACAAGTCATGAAGTATGCAAGTCTTCCCATGTTATGAAGTATGATGCAAGATAAGACACCCGATGTTTCATCAATGCTCATGAATCGATTTCAAAACCCTAATTCATGAGTAGTATGACGATCCGGGATATGAAAATATTATGAAAAAGTATGAACAAGTTTGGCATTTGATATGTCATATGTATGTGAGCTCATGTTATGTATATATATATTTTGGGAGTAGTATTTAGCATCGATTTGGACCAGGTGAGAGTACCCTTAGTCCCAGAACTACGTGCCACCATACGTTTCCCTTTTGAGGCTTATGATGACAGGATATTGGTATGAAATCGTTCTAACCTTGGCTGGTTAGGATAACTCTTTCAGTATGGGTGCAAGACACTGAACTCCATATAGCTCAGCATGGTTTAATGTCAGTTAAGAGAAACTCCCACATGTTTATTTTCAAGCTATGAAGTTATGTAAATCTATATTATGAAACTTAAGCTTTATTTCATGTTGTATGTTTAATACCTTGATATTTATTTATGGTCCTTCTTTAAGTAACAAGTCCATTCTTAAGCATGTTTTAAACAATTTTTATCATGATTCATGCATAGCTCACATACTCGGTACATCCTATAGTATTGACGCATATCTTGCGCTGCATCCTTTGATGATGCAGATTCAGGTGTTCCTTTCGAAACACATGGCTGGAGCTTCCAGGACACTTTTCTGTCCGCTATTGGTGAGTCCTTTAGTTCAAGGACTAGATATGTTTTAGTTATGTTGATTTATTATTTCCGTACTTCGAGTTAGCTAGGGCCTTATCCTAGCAACTCCTTATGTCATGTAGAGGCTTTTCAGACATAGACAGTGTTCGAGTCTCTTTCCGGATCTTATATTTCCATTTGACTTGATTACCTATGTATGTGATTCCAGATTTATCTATTATGCTTCTACTTATATTTGTTATTCTTGAGTATGTTATTACCCAAGGGTTAGCTTGGGGCACTTGTGGTCTCAAGTCCCGTGTTACGTCCAGGGAGTAACCTCGGCGCATGAAAAACTTGGTATCAGATCCTCAGGTTCAAGAGTCCTAGAGTGTCTGAAAGTCGCATCGAGTAAAGTCCTTTTCATGTGTGTGAAGCGTGCCCCACATATGAGAGGGAAGCTATGAGATGTCTTAGAAAACTTCATTTCTTTCATGATCATATCGTGTGATAGAGCTTAACTCTTATGTACCTCTAATCCTCATCTGGTACATTTCAGATTATGCCTCCTCGACGTGCTATGCCTTCCCGAGCCACTCAGAATGTTGTTCCTCCTGTTCTGGTCCCCGATGTCACGAATGAGGAGTTCAAAAATTCCATCCATCTGCTAGCCTAGACTTTGGCCACTCAGGCCAATAAGCAGGCTCCTACCCTCATTCATTCTCAAGGTGGGGTAGCGGCCCGAGTTCGTGACTTCATGTGAATGAACCCACCTGAATTTTGGGGTTCAAAAGTGAGTGAGGACCCGCTCAACATTATTGATGAAGTGAAGAAGATCTTTGAAGTTATGCATCTGGTTGGGATTGATTGTGTTGAGCTTGCATCCTATCAACTCAAGGATATGGCTCATATTTGGTTCACACAATGGAAGGAGACTAGGGTTAGGGACGTGGTCCCCATGACTTGGGAGTGTTTTGAGAGGGCCTTCCGTGATACGTTCTTTTCCCGAGAGTTGAGGCAAGCAAAGGTGGAAGAATTTGTGAACTTTAGACATAGTTCAATGTCGGTGCAAGAGTATAGTCTGAAGTTCACACAGTTTTTAGGTATGCTCCCTCTATGGTAGCAAACCCGCATGACCAAATGAGCAAGTTTATATATGGGGTTTCTGATATGGTGAAGAAAGAGTATAGGTCTGCTTTATTGTTGAGTGATATGAACATTTCCCAACTCATGACTCATGCCAATCAGATTGAGGGTGACCAGCTTAGGGAGATGGTAAGGGAGAACAAGAGGGTTAGATTCGAGGGATCAGGTTTTGGTCATCACAGGTCCAGAGGTGGACATTGCTCTTCTTTCCAGAAGAAGTCATCAGGATCCGTTCATTCTTCTGCTAGTGCTCCTACCCAGGCTCAGAAGCCTCATCATGATCAGGGTTGTAGAGGAGCTGGTTCTTCTTTCCAGTCAGGGAAGTGTTGCTAAGGGGCCTTCTTTCCCCGTTTATACCAGGTGTGGGAAAAACCACCTGGGAGAGTGTCATTTGGGCACGGGTGCATGCTATGGGTGTAGACAGACTGGACACTTGCTTAGAGATTTCCCTTCAGCTAAGAAGGGGCAGGGAGGTGGTAGGACTCAGTCTACCCCAGCAGCTTCAGGAGGTCGACCAGCCCAAAAGGGCACAACTTCTAGTTCTTGTGGTCAGCGCCTGTACCGCCTTTATGCTATGTCCTCTCGTCAGGATCAGGAGGGTTCCACAGATGTGGTTACTGGTATGTTGAAAGTCTTCTCTTTTGATGTTAATGCTTTATTGGATCCCGGTGCTTCCTTATCTTTGTGACCCCTTATATAGCATGAAAATTTGAAGTATGTCCTGAATTACTTTTAGAACCCTTTTGTGTTTCTACTCCTATTAGTGAGTCAGTCATAGCCAAAAGAATACACCAAAATTGCGCTATCTCCGTCCTTCATAGAGTCACTTCAGCAGATCTAGTAGAGTTGGAGATGACTGATTTTGATGTCATTCTTGCCATGGAATAGATGTATGCATGTTATGCTTCTATTGATTATCATACTCGGGTTGTCAGTTTCAAGTTTCCTAATGAACCCATTTTATAATGAATAGGTAGATCCCTTGTTTGAAAGGTCATTTCATATCTTATCTTAAGGCTAGAAAGATGATTTCAAAGAGTTATGTTTATCACATAGTGCGGGTTATGGACACGGAGTCCGAAACCCCATCCCTTCAATATGTTCCTCTAGTGAATGAGTTTTAGATGTATTTCCCGATAATTTGCCCGGAGTCCCTCCCGAGTGGAAATAGACTTTGGGATAGATCTTCTCCCAAATACGAATCCTATCTTTATTCCTCCTTATAGAATGGTTCCTGTGGAACTTAAGGAGTTGAAAGATCAGTTGAAGGATCTTCTTGATAAAGGTTTCTTCAGGCCTAGCATTTCTCCATGGGGTGCCCCAGTTTTATTAGTTTGAAAGAAAGATGGTTCTCTTAGAATGTGTATTGATTATCGTCAATTGAACAAGGTCATAATCAAGAATAAATATCCCATTCCTAGGCTTGATGACTTGTTCGATTAGCTTCAGGGTGCTAGTTTCTTTTCAAAGATTATCCTTAGATTCGGCTATCATCAGCTTCGTGTTAGAAAGTGTGATATTCCAAAGACAGCCTTTAGAACTCGTTATGGCCATTATGAATTTATTGTGATGTCTTTTGGTCTAACGAATGCTCCTACAACCTTCATAAATTTGATGAACCACGTGTTCAAATAGTATTTGGATATGTTTATGATTGTTTTCATTGATGACATCCTCATCTACTCTCGAAGTGAGGAGGAGCATATGACTCACTTGAGGGTAGTGTTGCAAACTCTGAAGGATAGACAGTTGTTTGCTAAGTTTAGCAAGTGTGAGTTTTTGATGTAGTTTGTTGCTTTTTTGGGTCATATTATGACTAAAGATGGTATTCGGGTTGATTCTTAAAAGGTAGAGGCAGTAAAGAACTGTCCTAGACCTACTTCTATGTCTGATATTAGGAGCTTTTTGGGTTTGGGTGGTTACTACAGAAGGTTTGTGGAAGGATTTTCTTCCATTGCTACCCTTTTGACCTGATTGACTCAGAAGAAGGTAAAATTTTAGTGGTCCGACTTGTGTGAGAAGAACTTTCAGGAACTGAAGACTAGATTGACCACCGCTCCAGTGTTAGCTCTACCCAAGGGCTTAGATGATTTTATGGTGTATTGTGATGCTTTTAGGATTGGTTTAGGTTGTGTTCTGATGCAGCGTGGTAAGGTGATTGCTTATGCTTCGAGACAGCTTAAGACCCATGAGAAGAACTATCCTACTCATGATCTTGAGTTGGCAGTTGTGATCTTTGCTTTGAAAATTTGGAGACATTACTTGTATGGTGTGCATGTGGATGTATTCACCGATCATAAGAGTCTTCAGTACGTTTTCACTCAAAAGGAATTGAAATTGGGATAAAGGAGATGGCTTGAGCTTTGTATGTATTATGATATGAGTGTGCTTTACCATCCGGGTAAGTCCAATGTTATGGCGGATGCTTTTAGTAGATTGTCCATGGGAAGTGTAGCTTCTATTGAAGAGGGAAAGAAGGAATTGGTTAAAGAGGTTCATAGGCTTGCTCGGTTGGGATTTCACCTTATGGACTCGACCAAAGGTGGTGTGATTGTTCCAAATGATTTCGAATCTTCCTTAGTGGCAGAGGTGAAGGTAAAATAAGACAATGATCTAGTTTTACTTCAGCTTAAGAGTGCAGCTCATTAGAAGTGGGTTGAGGTTTCTCCTAAGGAGGAGATGGTGTGCTTCTCTACCAGGGTCATTTATGTGTGCCAGATATTGATGGGTTGATACAGCAGATTCTGACTGTGGCTCACAGTTCTACATATTCCATCCATCCGGGTGCCACCAAGATGTACCGTGATCTACGGGAAGTCTTTTTGTGGAAGAAGGACATAGCCGGGTTTGTGGCTATGTGTCCCAACTGTCAATAAGTCAAGGTGGAACATCAAAGGTCGGGTGGAATAATTCAAGATATTGACCTTCCCACTTGGAAATGGGAAGCAATCAATATGGACTTTATTACTGGTTTGCCTTGAACTCGAAGGCAACATGATTCCATTTGGGTGATTGTCGACCGGATGACCAATTCATCCCACTTCTTGGCTGTTAGATGACAATGTCAGGCTCTACATCTGAGAGATAGTTTGATTGCATGGTGTCCCCTGCCCATCATTTCTAATAGAGGTCCTCAGTTTAAACCTCAGTTTTGGAAGTCGTTTCAGAAAGGCCTTGGTACTAAGGTGAAGCTTAGCACAACATTCCACCCTAAGAAAGATGGCCAGACCGAGCGTACTATTCAAATTTTAGAGGATATGTTGAGGCCTTGTGTTATTGATTTTAGAGGAAATTGGGATGAGAACTTACCTCTTATTGAATTTGCCTACAACAACAGCTTCCACACTAGCATCCAGATGGCTCCGTATGAGGCATTTTATGGCCGGAGGTGTAGATCTCCTATTGGTTGGTTTGAGGTTGGTGAAGCAGCCTTGATTGGTCCAGATTCTATGCATGAGACCATGGAGAAGGTTTAGCTTATTTGGTAAAGGTTCAAGACCGCTCAGAGTCGACAATAATCTTATGCGGATGTGAGGAGAAGGGAGTTGGAATTCGAAGTTGACAATTGGGTTTTTCTTAAAGTGTCACCTATGAAGGGTGTGATGAGGTTTGGAAAGAAATGAAAGTTTAGTCCCCATTTTATAGGTCCTTACAAGATTTTGAGGATAGTTGCGTATGAGTTGGAGTTGCCAACGGAGTTGGAAGCGGTTCATCCAATTTTCCATGTTTCCTTGTTGAAGAAGTGAGTTAGTGATCCGAGATTGATTATTCAATTTGAGGATGTGGGTGTGAAGGATAGTCTCACCTATGAGGAGGTTTTTGTGGAGATCTTTGATCGTCAGATTCAGAGGTTGAGGAACAAAGAAATTGCTTTGGTGAAAGTCCTTTGGAGGAATCAGCTTGTAGAAAGTGCTACTTGGGAAGCGGAAGAGGCCATGAAGGCCAAATATCCCCATCTATTCCCTTCCGATTCAGTTGCAGCTTGAGGTACTAGTTTCCTCCTTAGTATGTCCCTTCAATTTTATTCCATCAATTCCTCTCATGATTATAGTATGCATCCATGTTTTACGAAGTTAGTTTATCATGTTTTCAAGTTGAGAAGTTCATTTTTTATGTTTACTCTTTGATTTCCTTGTTATGTTGTTGGTTGGGCTGTTTTCTCTGAAGTGTAGTCTCCATTCGAGGATGAATGATCCCAAGGGGGAGATATTGTAACACCCCGGAAACCAATCAAGCTTTTAAACTCAGAACGGGTCAAGTCCATGAGCCGTGGGTGGTTCCATGAGTCGTGGAAGGGACTCATGATTCTAGTCCTGCAGACCATCCTCAGGTATGAGAAGCACGAGTCAGTTTCACGGTTCGTGGAAGTTTCCATGGGTCATGGAACCAACCCGTGGAACTCAGACAGAGACGGGCCAAGTTCCCCAGGAATCACGAGTCTAGTCCACAACTCGTAGAAGTTTCTATGAGTCATTCTGTTAACTCGTGGAACTGGACCTGAGACCAGCCAAGTTCCCAGAACCATACTGGGTTGTACGACTTATGGGAGTTTCCATGAGCTGTCCTATTTAGCCGTACAATATCTTCAGCAGCCTGGAATTTTGGCTCAGTACCTACGACCCCATTCCACGAGCCGTGATTAGTTCTATGGTCTGTGGAAGGGACTCGTGGAACCTGAAGCTGGGTTTTTAAGACAGTTTTCTTAATTAATTTGCAGGGGTATTTTAGTCATTACCTACCCTTTTAACTCCTAAGTGAGGTTATTTTGACTATTTCAAGTAGGGTTTTCACCCTTATTATCATAAGTCTCTTCTATATCCTTCATTCATCTCCCAAAAGGGGAAAATTCTTATCCCAAGCTTCAAGTCTCAAGCTCCAAGTTCAATCCTCCTAAGCCTTTCCAATTCAAGTGGGTTATCTTCAACCAAGGTATGTGGGTAATCAACAATGGGTTCCTTTCACCCTTGTGCCCAAAACCTCTAATTCAAATTTTGATTTCATGATCTTCAAATTAGGGTTCTTATCCAATTGTTATGGGTTTTTGCTAAATATGACCTTTTCATGATTTGATTATGAAATTCCTATTAAACTTGCATGATTTCACATGGGGTTTTGCATGTTAACTCTTATTTCATGAATTGAAGTTTAGCCATGGAAATGTCTACCTGCATAAAGTTTAATTGAGTAAATTGGGTTTTGATAAGCATGTTCCTTATGGATTTTCAGGCATGTGCATACCCAGATCCTATGATTTTATGAAAGTATATGTTTTATGAAAATTGAACTAGAGCCATGCAAATTTTACAAGTCATAAAGTATGCAAGTCTTTCCATGCTATGAAGTATGATGCAAGATAAGACACCCGATGTTCTATCAATGCTCATGAATTGATTTCAAAACCATAATTGATGAGTAGTATGACGATCCGGGGTATGAAAATATTATGAACAAGTCTGAACAAGTTTGGCATTTGATATGTTATATGTATATGAGCTCATGTCATGTATATATATGTTTTGGGAGTAGTATTTTGCACCGAGTTAAACCAGGTGAGAGTACCCTTAGTACCAGAACTACGTGCCACCGTAGGTTGCCATTTTGAGGCTTATGATGACCGGATCCTGGTATGAAGTGGTTCTAACGTTGGCCGGTTAGGATAACTCTTTCAGTGTGGGTGCAAGACACTGAGCTCCATGTAGCTCAGCATGGTTTAATGTCAGTTAACAGAAACTCCCACATGTTTATTTTCAATCTATGAAGTTATATGAATCTATATTATGAAACATAAGCTTTATTTCATGTTTTATGTTTTATACCTTGATATTTTTATATGGTCCGTCTTTAAGTAACAAGTTCATTCTTCGGCATATTTTAAACTATTTTTATAATGATTCATGCATCTCTAACATAATCGGTACATACTATAGTACTGATGCATATCTTATGCTGCATCCTTTGATGATGCAGATTCAGGTGTTCCCTTCCAGACACGTGGCTAGAGCTTCTAGGCCACTCTTCTGTCAACTGTTGGTGAGTCCTCTTAGTTCGAGGACTAAATATGTTTTAGTTATGTTGATTTCTTATTTCCATACATCGAGGTAGCTAGGGTCTTGTCCTAGCAACTTTTTATATCATGTAGAGGCTTTTCAGACATAGACAGTGTTCGAGTCTCTTTCCGAATCTTATATTTCCATTTGACTTGATTACCTATGTATGTGATTCAAGATTTATCTATTATGCCTCCACTTATCTTTGTTATGCTTGAGTATGCTATGGCCAAGGGGTTGGCTTGGGGCACTTGTGGTCTCAAGTCCCGTGTCACGTCCAGGGGGTAACCTCGAGACGTGACAGAAGAAGTCTTAATTTGGGTTGGTTGCACGGCATTTGTGACACTATGTAAATGCCTTGTGTGAAAACACCCAAAACTCACCCTGTTTACAGATTTGGACCTCCGCAGACCAGGATTGATCACCCTAACCTCAGTACATCCACTAACAACATCAACTCAGAAAATCTAATCAATATCTGGTTGCCAATTATTGAATATATGAAGATTGCAGGGGAAATTAACGCTAAAAATAGCTTTATATGGGAAGAAACAACATAAAGAAGAAAGGGAGTCAGTCAACAATTTCCCCACAATGGTGGAATTTAAAGATCAAAATCACAAAGACTTATAACTATATGAGCTCGAAGAGGACTAAACAGATCCTGAGTTGGTAATGGTAAAGAGTAGATCAGAGTTGTACAATGACAATGAATATTGAGAGATGCCGATGGTTTAACCTGAGAAGAGCTCTAGAAGGCTCTTCATTTCACTTTCCTTTTTCCATTTTGCTTTTCTCTTTTAGATTTTTTCCACTTTTGTTTCTTTTGGGCCTGGTACTGTTGGATCAGGCTTTGTTTGGCTTTATTTCATTAATAAAATTGGGAATTGGACCCGGCCTTTAATTAAAAAAACAACCTCAATAAACCCTCCTGACGATAATAGAGTCGGCAACTAGGGTAGAAATAGAAAAAGATTATTGTTATGAGTCTGGTACTATACATAATTTCCCAACAATTAATAGGGTTATATACAATAATGTGGAGCGTGGATCTATCAAAGCATAAAAATAGTGGGAGCAAACACTCAATGTACCTGTCACAACATCTAGTGATGACTCAGAATTTTGATGGTATATTAGTGCTTAGTGCAATTCTAGCCACTGCCAGAACAAGATGCTCCCTCTCAGCCTCAACCTATACCTACTGAAGTCTAAGACCCACGCTCTACAGGATGTACTAAGGAAGAAAACCATGTTGCTGATCTGACCCTTTGTCTGGAAATCTGCTTGTCCCTCAATAAGTAATATCTTTGCATATGACCCTCCTAGCCACAAGAATAGCATGATGTGGAGCCCTGACTGTATCTTCTAGCATGTTCTCTATCATAAGTATCACTGATATAGACTACTTTGGGACCTTGTACTAATGTAAGCCAGACACTCCTGAGCTCTCACCCGGACCTAACCACCCCTGGTATTCCAACTTGATACACCGGGACTGTTATGGTGGGGGCCTAGGTGGTCTTCTTGATTACCGAGGTCTGAAACCACCCTGAGCCTCTATCTGAAACCCTGTGGGCCTAGGTCTCTTCTCTTACTCTCTCTTGACCTATTCATACATATACTATTCATGTCGGGGTCCCTTTATGTTCTGTGCCATGGCCTAAATCCAAGAGATGTCTACATTATCATTAAGTGCATCTTAAGTACAAACCTTGATATAGTTTGAAGCAAGCCCTCCCATAAATTGACGTACAAATGCATTGTATCAACAAATGCTGGTGCATATATAGCCAAGGAACCTAATCTCAAGGCATACTCTTGGACACTCATATGGCCCTGCCAAAGATTTAGAAACTGGTCTACTCAGGCATCTCGTATCTTCTGTGGCAAGTAGTGATCTACGAAGGCCTCTGTTAAAGTGTACCAGGTGGGTGATGTTGCATCATTCCACCTAGATCTCTCCCAACTCTCGTACCAAAACACTGCTACATCATGCAACCATAATGCTGCTAACTCAACTGACTCACTTGGTGAAACATGCATGACCCTAAATATCCTGTGAAGCTAATCTACAAAGTGTTGAGGGTACCCTCTGTGGTCTATTCTTGTATACTCAGAAGGACTCAAGGAAAGGAACTCTCAAACTTTCGGGCCCTGCAGAAGGTCCAGGTAAATGAGGCGCCACTACTAGTACTGAGTGGCTACTAATTTAGGCAACATATAGACTACACTCCTGAAATCCTAATATGTAGGGATAGGAGGAGCTAGAGATATTTTTGGAGGTCATGTAGCTCCTAGCACATCTTGATGTGAAGTTGAAGCTCGTAAGGAATGTGAAGATGTCTCCCCTACTACCTCCAACTAAACTGCTCCCTGCAGGTGGTTCCCTAGTGGTACCCTCGCCTATGGGTGCATCTGGATTTTGGCTAGCTATTGTCTAATGAGTCACCGACATTTCTCTTAGTGCAAGCATAAAAGCATTCGTAAGCTGAAGAACGCAAACCTTATGACTCAGCTCTATAGTATGATTTGAGCAAAAGAAGTGAACTTTTCTGAACAATGTATGTAGCTTACTACTTATAAAATATGGTGCACAACACATTTATAAACAAGACTCTACTAGACACGGCTTGTAAACTCCCTATGATATGACATTGCTTTGATACCAAGTTTGTCACGCCCCAAACATGGGGACACAACTGGAACCTGTTGCCAAAACACTTAGGCCCAAGCTGACAACCATTTGCCAATGGCGTATAGCAGCCACACGCAATTAACAAAATAAATAAGTACAGTTAGACGTCTCTATAACGGCCCCTCATTATAACAACATTTCATTATAATACCCTGATTTTTCTAGAACCAATTTTTCATGTTATATTTTACTTCTCTATAACAATATTCTACCTATAACAATACTGACATTCATTAAAGCAGTACACTTTATAAAATTACCCTTCTATAATAGCCATACTCAAATATTATATACTAATATTGAAAGAAATATATTATTTATAAAGTAAAATATTAAAATATTTATGGTAGTTATCATTAATGTTATGCACATAGTAAATTTCAAGTAAAAATATCTAAAAGGAAAAAAAAAATATTTATATGATGTCTATCGGTCATGATCCCAATTTCACGAGGAAAAAGAATATTGATATTTGCCTTTTGTATATTAATACTTTTTCTAATTTGGCATATTTTTTGCATAATGGCTAATGAGATCTAAACATCAAATATCACTATATATATATAACAACATCTTTCTATAGCACCCATGAAACCTTCAGACAAACGTTGACACTATAAAGAGGATTGATTGTATATCTCGGCTTAAAAATCAACCTTTGGCCAGTGAGGCCCCTGTCAACAACTCCACAAAGAAAACAACTACTCCCAACAGTTCATGTAAAGCAATAAGTAGGTAGTGTGTAAGCCCTATTTGGGCCATCGAGGCCACCATGATATCTAAGAAAGCATAAATGTTATTTGGGCCATCAAGGCCACCAAGATCTCTATACACAAACATAAAATAGGTATATACAATATAAACTTGGACAACAGGCATCTAAACTATCAACAACAACAAGGCCCAATTGGCGCAAAAGCTATAACTAATTAACATACAAGGCCAAAATGGTCACCATAGTACCTATACAACCCAACAGACTAGTCTGCAAGCCTCTATGAATACAATATTTGGTGGAACAGTACCCTAACCTACCCAAAAGCTATAAACATCAAAATGCAAACCTCTAAGACAATGGAGACCCCTGGAAAGAAAGGAGTCAACCAATCCACTAAAAGCCGGACTATGCTACCTAGAGGATCTATCTAATCGTCACTCAGAGCCTACAAGCATGAATGCAGTACCCCTCTACCAATGAGGCATCAGTATGAAATAATATTCTGAGCATGTAAGGTAAACTAAAAACTGAAATTAAAGTATAAGGACTGAATGGAAAGTACAGGAGTGAACTAGATCGGGTACAACACCTTACCTTCCTACCATAAGACAACATATAAGCATATAGCAAACAATAACTTACCTGAACCTCATAAGCCCAACAGTTACAAACAACACACAATCACCATAAGTTCTAACAAGCTTAAAAATTAGCTAAATACCCCGATTGGACCCCTTACCTGGAACCAGTGTTACCCTAAATTGAATGTCTGAATATATAGGTTTTGTGAATCAATACAACTCTTTGAATCCATGGTACAATATAATTTCTTCCCTATAGGTGCATCTTGCCCGCCCTATAGGTATGGTCTTCCTGGTGCATAGGCATGGTCTTCTTGTCTCGTACGTTTGGTAGAGTAATATAATTTCTTTTTCATAAGTATAGCCTGCCCGCCCCATAGGCATGTTCTTCCCAGCCCATAAGCATGGTCTATCAATCAACCCATAGACTCCAAACCCTGCAGTGTCAGTGTTTGCTGATGCCAAAACAATCTCATAGTCAACAATCATATGATAAAAACATTATAATAATAGCAAATGATCACAATTAACCTCAATATACTCATAACATGCCTTTCTAGGTCACTAGTTAAGCAATAAATTATAGGTGATAAATACTTTATCATGCTGTGGTAGCAAACTCAATAGTAAAGGCCATAAGTTGAATAACGATGTTATACAAGCTATCACAAGCTTGGGCCTTCAGGGTCATGCCAGAAAACTAAAAAGAAGCCTTAACATACCTTTCAACCGAAGCCCCCAAAGGAGTCTCTATGAATCTCGACCAACCAATCATAATACAACAAATGTGAGAATTAATACGGCTGCAAGAACGAGCCATAGCCAATCGATAAGGTGTTAATGTTGCATGTTCTGAACATCATATGAAGGAATAAACATGTGGGGATATCTAGATTTCATGTCCTCTTCTGCTTCCCACATCATCTCTTTATAGTTCTACCACAAACTTTAACTGAAGCTATTCCTTATTTAGAAATCTCTTAATATGGTGGTCTACTATGGTAATAGGGACTTTTTCATAAAATTGTTCCTCTGAAATCTGAACATTTGTTATTGGTACTTTATTTGTTGGGTCTCCAATACACTTTTGAAACATAGAAACATGAAAGACTGGGTGAACTACCTCTAATTCTGGAGGCAAATCTAGCTGGTAAGAAACTCTGCCTACCGTTGCATAATATGGTAAGGCCCAATATATCGAGGGCTTAACTTGCCTTTCCTTCCAAATCGTATAATGACCTTCATCGGTGAAACTTTCAGAAACACGCAATCATCAACATCAAACTCAAAGTACCATCGCCTAACATCTGAATATGATTTCTGATGGCTCTGAGCTATCAACAACTGCTCTCTAATTAGCGTGACCTTTTTCATGGCCTACTACATTACGTCAGGTCCAAGCTACCCTAACTCTCTATCCTCAAACTAACTAAGAGAGGATTGAAATTTCTTCCCAAATAGAGCCTCGTACAATGCCATACTGATTATGGAATGATAGTTATTATTATAAGCAAATTCAATAAGCGATAAGTCATCATCCCAATTTCTCCTGAAATCTAGCACACACGGTCGTAAAATATCCTTGAGCATCTAAAACATATGTTTGACTTGGCCATTGATCTAACGATGAAAAGTTGTACAAAGATTAACCTGAGTCCCTAGACTTTTCTAGAATGATCTCCAGAAATATGTTATAAACTATGCCCCTATGTCTTAAATAATTGATCCTAGGACACCATGTAGTCTGACTATTATTGTAATGTACAACCAAGTTTAATCTTTAAATGAGAATGTGGCCTTGATATGTAAGAAATGGGATGATTTTTTCAGCCTATCGATAATCACCCAGATAGAATTGAACTTCCATCGTGAACAAGGCAAGGATATGAAAAAATCTATATTTATTGCCTTCCACTTCCATTACAAAATAGCTATCTCCTAAGTTATACCACTAGATTTCTTATGCTTTACCTTTACCAACTGATACTTTGGGCACTTTTCCACAAACTCAGCTATGTCCCTCTTCATTCCTGGACACCAATAAATCTTCTTAATATAATGATACATCTTTATGGATCGTAGGTAAATAGAGTAGTGAGAATGGTGTGCCTCTTACATAATTTTTTTGTCAAAGGCCTGTAATATCCAAAACACATAACTGATTTATGTATCTAACAAATCTATCTCCTACTATATCATAGGCTAAAGACTCCCGTTGTTGAGCTTACCTCTTAGCTGCTCTAAGATGGGATCCTCATATTATCGTGCCTTCACCTCCACAACTAGTGATGATATGGCTATGTCCTGAACTGTGATCATAGCATCACTAGAGTCTAATAATCTAATGCCTAAAATAGCTAGCTGATAGATCTTCCATGCCATCTCTCACTTCTCAACTCCTAAATACGATATTCTGCCCATAGAAGTATAACTTAGGTCTTTTTCTACTATATTGGCCTTCTCTGGATGGTATAAGATATCCACATTATAGTCTTTCAGAAATTCAAGACATCAGCGCTATCACAGGTTTAACTCTTTCTGCCTTAAAATATACTGGAGGCTCCTATGATCTGTAAAAATATCAACATAAATGCCAAACAAGTAATGCCTCCAAATATTTATGGAATGAATAACTGCAGCCAACTCTAAATCATGGATCATGTAGTTCTTCTCATGCTACTTTAACTGTCTAGAAGCATAAGTAATTACCTTTCCTTGTTGTATTAGAACACAATCCAGCTCAACACGTGAAGCTAGGGGTGGGAATTCAGTTCTTTGATTTGGTTTTTTCAAAGTTTGGTTCAATTTTTTGGTTTTTCATTTTGCAAATATGAGCACCAAACACCATACCAAACTAATTCGGTTCAGTTTGGTTTTTTGGAACATCGGTTCAGTTTGGTTCAGTGTTTCTAAATTGGTTTTTTGGTGCAAGAAAGGAACATATAAGCACTCACAGGATTTCAATTTTCACATAATATGACAATCATGTGACACATCTCGGTCTCACAATTTTACAAATGCAAGCAGGATCGAGCATCGACAATCACTTTTGAGATAGAGAGGGGCGTTACTACCTCTAGTCTTAAGAACTTAAAATATATTTTTGGTTTTTGGGCTTTGGCCATCTGCATTCTGCCCCCATGTAATATAAATGTAATAGAAATATTTTTTAAAAGATTAATTAATAAAAGTTTGTTTCTTTGGTGCATCAAAGAATCAATACCCTTAAACCAAACACTGAACTGAAGAACCAAAATTGAAGAACTAAACTAATTTTGTTCAGTTCAATTTTTTAATTCTCTGGTTTTTATGCCCACCCCTACCTGAGGCATCACAATACACCATATATCCCTCTGGACCCTCTGATAAGGTTAGAACTTGTGCTGAAGTCAATCTATCTTTCAACTTTTAGAAACTTTGCTCTTAGACTGCGGTCCACTGAAACATAATTGTTTTCTTAGTTAGTTTCGTCAAGGGTGCTAAAAGTGAAGAGAATGCTTCCACAAACCTTCTATAATACCCTTCTAACATTAGAAAGCTATGAACTTCTATCAGGGTCATGGGTCTAGGCCTAGTCTCCACAGCCTCAATCTCTGTGAATCAATCGAAATACCAGCATCTGATATAATATGGCCCCAAAAGGCCATAAAATGCAACCAGAACTTACACTTCAAGAGCTTAGTATACAACCTCTTATCTTGGAGTACCTGAAGCACTACTTGGATATTGAAGGGGTTATTTATGGCTGTTTTGGTTTGAAATAGAGGGTATGGCAATACACCAAATTTTTAGTGGTTGTGCAGGCATGTTGTTTGTTTAGTTGTGGTGTACTATTTTATGGGACCCATATTATTATTATTATATACTATAAATATATTATTCATGCGTCCAACACATGGTTGTAATAAGTAAAGGACAATATAAAAATAACACATGGATAAAAAGAGTCTGACGATTAAGTCATTCACCTAATAGAAGACATGTTGTCAATATGGCTCAAATGTGATAATGAGATGTATGTAATGATTGTACCACTTGATCTTTTTTAGATTGACTACTATAAGTAAGGGGTACAGTCCATCTTAATTTTGTATTCACTTTTATACTGCTTCTTGTTGGTAGTCTGTTCTAGGTAATGAACTATTGTCTCTATATTTCATTGTCATATCCTTTCTCCCAGACTAGTCTTGTTGGTATTGGAATTCTTGATTATTTTTGTTCTTTATTATCTCAGTGGTTCCGAAATTGAGATTGTGTATTTGCGTTTCATGTATTATAGTTGTACTATAGAGTAGTGGATGTAGTTTTTATCCCCCTGTGTAGCTTTCTCTTTATTTAGTAGCTTTAGTGGTTGATGGTAGACTAGGTTTATATCAGTGTTTGGGGTTGGGGTCGAGGTCAGGATCAGATTTGGGGGTAGGGTCGAGGCAGGGTTGGGGGAGAGTGCAGGGGGTAGGAGGGGTAAGTGGGCTAAAGGAACCTCTAGGTTGAAAATAGGATCATGGAATATAGGGACCTTACAAGGAAAGTCCATTAAACTAGTGAAGAGTCTAAGGAGGAGGAAGATTAATATAGCTTGTGTCCAAGAGACCAAATGGATAGGTTCAAAGGCGCAGGATGTGGACGAGTATAAGTTGTGGTACTCAGGAGGTAGGAGGAATAGGAATGGGGTAGGGATCTTAGTAGATGATGAGCTTAGAGAGTAAGTGGTTGAAGTTAGAAGGGTCCATGATAGGATGATGTTGATAAAGTTTGTCTTTGGAGGGACTACTTTGAACATTATTAGTACTTACGCACCACAAGAGGGCTTAGACAAGGAGAAGAAGAAGAACTTTTGGGAGGTTTTGGATAAGGTGGTCAGAGGCGTGCCTATCACCGAGAAGCTTTTCATAGGAGGAGATTTCAATAGGCACATCAGGTTGTTAAAGGGGGGTTATGCTGATATGCATAAAGGCTTTAGTTTTTGAGAGAGGAATGAAGGATGAGCTTTACTTTTGGATTTTGCTAGAGCCTTTGGGTTGATGGTTGCAAATTCAAGCTTCCCCAAGAAGGAGGAACATTTTGTTACCTTTCGTAGTCTTGTGGCCAAGACACAAATAGACTTTTTGCTCCTTAAGAAGGGAGATAAAGGCCTTTGTAGATACTGTAAGATTTTGGTGATAGATATGGAGATTAAGACGAGAAGAAAGAAAAGGATAGTGGATGATTGACCTAGGATCAATTGGGGTAGCTTGACTATGGCCAGTGCCCTGGATAGAGGGGAGAAGTTGGTGTCTATGGGATCATGAGGGAGTAGGGGGTGTAGACAGTATGTGGGATATGACTGCCAGTTGCATCAGGGAAACAATGAGAGAGGTTTTGGGTGTCTCTAAGGGTCGATTTGGAAGGCTTCGAGGGGACTAGTGGTGGCATGGAGAGGTTCAAGGGAAGTTGGAGGAAAAACAGGGCGCTTACTCAAAGTTGGTGGAAAGTTTGACCAAGAAGGAGAAGTGGATGAATAGGGAGAGGTATAAGATAGCTAGGAAGGAGGTTAAGTTAGAAGTTAGGGCGTCTAAAATAGCAGTGTTCGAAAGCTTATATGCAGAATAAGAGGATAAAGGCACGGATAAGAAGCTTTACAGGCTAGCCAAGGCTAGGGAGAGGAGGGTCTGTGACCTTGACCAAGTGAAATGCATCAAGGGTGAGGATGGTAAAGTGTTAGTAGATGAGGTACTCATTAGGAGGTGATGGAAGTCATACTTTCAAAGGCTCTTGAATGAAGTGGGGACCAAGATATTATGCTGGGGGACTTGGAGCATTCAGAGAGGCATCAGGATTATTGTTATTGTTGGTGTATAAAGTTTGAGGACGTTAAGGGTGCTATTTGTAGGATGCGTAGAGGTAGAGCAATTGGGCCAGATGAGATTCTAATGGATTTTTGGAAGAGCATAGGCGGGGCAAATATGGAGTGGTTGAGCAAGTTGATTAATGTCATTTTCAGGATGACAAAGATGGCTGAAGCTTGGGGATGGAGTACGACGATTCCATTATACAAGAACAAGGGTTACATTCAGTATTGCAACAACTATAGGGGTATCAAGTTTATAAGTCATACTATAAAGGTTTGATAAAGGGTAGTGGAGTTGATGTTGAGGAGAATCACGACTGTTTTCGAGAATCAATTCAGGTTCATATTGGTACGCTTGACTACAAAATACATTCATTTCATAAGGAGACTTGTGGAGCAGTATAGGAAGAGGAAAATGGACCTTTACATGGTGTTCATCAATCTAAAGAATGCTTACGACAAAGTCCCCACAAAAGTTCATTGGAGGAGCTTGGAGGCTAGCGTTGTTCCTGTAGCGTACACTAGGTCAATTAAGGACATGTACGATAGAGACAAGACTCGGCTAAGAACTATAGGTGGAGAGTCAGATCACTTTTCCTTATTAATGAGGTTGCACCAGGGATCGACCCTTAGACCATATTTATTTGCCTTGGTGATAGATGTATTAACGCAACAGATTCAAGGGGAGTTGCCATAGTGTATGTTGTTTTTGGATGAGATAGTTTTCATTGAGGAGACCCGCTGAGGAGTTAATACTAAGTTAGAGGTTTGGAGATAAACCCTAGAGTCTAAAGGGTTTAGGTTATACTAGACCAAGATGGAATATTTGGAGTGCAAGTTTAGTGAGGTGATGCATGAGGCTGATGTATTAGTACAACTTGATTTTTAGGCCATTCAGAACAGAGATATTTTTATGTATCTTGGATATATGATCCCGGGAAATAGAGAGATCAATGAGGATGTCACTCACTGAATGGGTCAGGGTGGTTGAAATGGAGGCTCACATCCGGGATCTTGTGTGATAAGAAAATGTATCATAAATTCAAAGGAAAGTTCTACAGAGTGGCGGTTAGACCAGCTATGTTGTATGGAGTGAAGTGTTGGTAAGTCAAGAATTCTCACATCCAAAAGATGAGGGTGGCAGAGATGAAGATGTTATGTTGGATATGTGGGTTTACTAGGAGCGATAGGATTAGAGATGAGGTTATCCAAGACAAGGTGGCAATGTCTTTGGTGGATGTCAAGATATGGGAAGTGAGATTGAGATGGTTCCGTCATATGATAAGGAGGGGTATGGAGGCCCCAATGTGGAGGTGTGAAAGGTTAGCAACAGATAGTTTCCGAAGAAGTAGAGGTAGATTAAAGAAGTATTAGAGGAAAGTTATTAGACATGACATGGAGTAGTTATAGCTTACTGAGGACATAACCCTAGATAGGAAAGAGCGGAGGTCACGAATTAGGTAGAAGGTTAGTCAGGAGGGATGCGCCCTTGGTAGTAGGTAGGTGTGCTTTGTTTTGGGTTCATGCTTGTAGTATCTTGTTCCTGGACTTTAGGTGATATTGGTGGTTTCGGGTAGATCGAGTGTAGTATTATTTTTATGGTAGTCTTGTTTTTGTTAAATTATGTTGTTTTATTAATTCCTGTTATTTCTTGTTCTTTTATTATTTCCTTTTTTAGACTATTTTTTTCATTAGATGGGGGTCTATCGGAAACAACCTCTCTTCCTCACTTCTGAGGTAGTGGTATGGACTGCGTATACTCTACCCTCCCTAGACCCCACTCTATAGGAATATACTGGGTATGTTATTGTTGTTGTTGTTGTTGGTGGTGGTGTTGATAGTTTATACACATTCTCAATGAGCCATCTTTCATTCTCAAAAACAATACTAGCATACTCCATGGTAAAGCACTAGACCTGATGAAGCCTTTATCAAGAAAGTCCTTTAACTTCTCCTTCAACTCTTTTAGCTCAGCTGGAGCCATCCTATAAAGAGGAATTGAAATCGACTGGATACTTGGTGGCATATCAAAAGAAAAGTAAATCTCATGCAATGGGGGAATACCAAGATTCTCTTCTAGAATTCATTAAAAAGTGGAATAGATTGATGAGTCAGACGCTCAACATTAATATCTTAAACTCAGACAATATGTTAAATGCAGACTTTGGCGATCATTTTCTTTGCCTGAAGATAGGAAATAAACCTGATGTTCAGTGTTGTCGCATTACCCTCAACTCCCAAACTACTTCCCCCTAAAAATAGAATCTAACAGTCTTAGCTCGACAGCAGACATTGGCATAACAAGATGCCATCTAATCAATGCCCATAGTAATATCAAAGCAAGCATCTCTAGATCTATTAGGTCTGCAAAGGTCTAATGGCTAGCAATCTCTATCATACAACCTCGATAAACCCTTCTGGCAATAATAGAGTCAGCAACTAGGGTAGAAACAACAAAAGATTGTCTTTATGACTATCATACTATACATAACTTCCCAATAATTAATATGGTTATATACGATAATATAGAGCCTGGATCTATCAAAGCATAAAAATAGTGGGAGAAAACACTCAATGTACCTGTCACAACATCAGGTGATGACTCTAAATCCTGATGGCATATTAGTGCTTAGTGAAATTCTAGCCACTGCCAGAACTAGACGCTCCCTCTCAGCCTCAACCTCTACCTGCTAGAGTCTAAGACCCACGATCTATAGGATGTACTGAGGAAGACAACCATGTTTATGATCTGACCCTCTGTCTTGAAATATGTTGGTCCCTCATGGACAATATCTTTGCATAAGACCCTACAAGACACAAGAATAGCATGATGTGGAGCCCTGACTGCATCTTCCACCATGTGCTCTACCATAAGTATCACTGATCTAGACTGCTTTGGGACCTTGTTCTACTGTAATCCTAGTGAGCTCTCATCCAGACTTGACCACCCCCGGTAATCCAACATGCTACACTGGGACTGTTGTGGTGGGGGGCATAGGTGATCTTCCTGATTATCAAAGACTGGAACCACCTTGAGCCTCTATCTGAAACCCTGTGGGCCTAGACCTCTTCTTTTACTCTCTCTTGACCTATTCATACATATATTATTGATGTCGAGGCCCCTTTATGTTCTGTGCCATGGATTAAATCCACGAGATATCCATATTATCATTAAGTGCATCTTAAGTACAAACCTTGATATAGTTTGAAGCAAGCCCTCCCATAAATTGACGTACAAATGCATTGTATCAACAAATGCTGGTGCATATATAGCCAAGGAACCTAATCTCAAGGCATACTCTTGGACACTCATATGGCCCTGCCAAAGATTTAGAAACTGGTCTACTCAGGCATCTCGTATCTTCTGTGGCAAGTAGTGATCTACGAAGGCCTCTGTTAAAGTGTACCAGGTGGGTGATGTTGCATCATTCCACCTAGATCTCTCCCAACTCTCGTACCAAAACACTGCTACATCATGCAACCATAATGCTGCTAACTCAACTGACTCACTTGGTGAAACATGCGTGACCCTAAATATCCTGTGAAGCTAATATACAAAGTGTTGAGGCTCCCCTCTGTGGTATATTCTTGTATACTCAGGAGGACTCAAGGAAAGGAACTCTCAAACATTTGGGCCTTGCAGAAGGTCCGACTATATTTGGCGCCACTAGCTAGTATTGAGTGGCTGCTAATTTAGCCAACGTATAGACTACAATCCTGAAATCCTAATCTGTCAGGATAGGAGGAGCTGGAGATATTATTGGAGGTCTTGTAGCTCCTAGCGCCTCTTGACGTGGAGCTGAAGCTGGGGAGAAATGTTAAGATGTCTCCCCTACTACCACCAGCTGAACTGCCCCCGGCAGGTGATACTCTAATAGTACCATTGTCTGTGGGTGCATATGGCTTTCGGCTAGCTGTTGTCTAATGAGTCACCGACATTTGTTTTAGTATAAGCATAATAACATTCGTAAGATGAAGAACGCAACCCTTATGAGTCAGCTCTATAGTATGATTTGAGCAAAAGAAGGGTAACTTTCCTAAACAATGTCTATATCTTACTTCTTATAGAATATGGTGCACAACATATTTATAAGCAAGACTATACTAGACACGGCTTGTAAACTCCCTATGATATGATGTTGCTCTGATACCAAGTTTGTCACGCCCCAAACTTGGGGATGCAACTGGCCCTGATGCCAAAAAACATAGGCCCAAGCTGACAATCATTTGCCAATGGCGTATAGCATCCACACACAATTAAGAAAATAAATAAGTGTAGTAAGATCTCTCTATAACAGCCCCTCATTATAACAACATTTCATTATAATAGCCTGATTTTTTAAGAACCAATTTTTCATGTTATATTTTACTTCTCTATAACAACATTCTACCTATAACAACACTGGCATTCATTATAGCAGTACACTCTTTATAAAATTACCATTCTATAATAGCCATACTCAAATATTGTATACTAATATTTTATAAGAAATATATTATTTATAAAATAAAATATTAAAATATTTATTGTAGTTATCATTAATGTTATGCACATAGTAAATTTCAAGTAAAAATATCTAAAAGGAAAAAGAATGTCTTAATATGATATTTATCGGTCATGATCATAATTTCACGTGGAAAAAGACTATCGATATTTGCCTTTTGTATATTCATACTTTTTCTAATTTGGCATATTTTTTTGCATAAAGTCTAATGAGATCTAAAAATTAAATGTCACTATACATATATAACAACATCTTGCTATAGCACCCATGAAACCTTCAGACAAACGCTGCCACTATAAAGAGGTTTGACTATATAGCTCGGCTTAAAAATCTGCCTTTGGCCAGTGAGTCCCCTGTCAATAGCTCCACAAAGAAAATAACCACTCCCAACAGTTCATGTAAAGCAACAATCAAGTAGCATGCAAGTCATATTTGGGACGTCGAGGCCACCATGATATCTATGAAAGCTTAAATGCTATTTGGGCCATCAAGGCCACCAGGATCTATATACACAAACATAAAATAGCTATATACAATATAAACTTGGACAACAGGCCTCTAAACTATCAATAACAACAACAATAAGGCCCTATTGGCCCAAAAGCTATAACTAATAAACATACAAGGCCAAAATGGTCATTATTATACCTATACAACCCAGTAGACTAGTCTGCAAGCCTCTATGAATACAATATTTTGTGGGACAGGTCCCTGACCTACCCAAAAGCTATAAACATCAAAAAGGCAAACCTCTAAGATAATGGCGACCCCTGGAAGGAAAGGAGCCAACCAATCAACTAAAAGCCCAACTATGCTACCTAGAGGATCTGTCTAATAATCACTTAGAGCCTACAATCATGAATGCAGTGCCCCTCCACCAATGAGGCATCAATATGAAATAATATTCTGAGCATGTAAGTCAAACTAAAAACTGAAACTAAAGTATAAGGACTGAATGGAAAGTACAGGAGTGAAACAGAGGTACAACACCTTACCTTCATACTATAAGATAACATATCAGCATGTATCAAACAATAACTTGATATGACCCTCATAATCCCAACAGGTACAAACAACACACAGTCACCATAAGTTTTAACAAGCGCAAAAAGTAGCTAAATACCCATATTGGCCCCCTTACCTGGAACCAGTGATACCCTAAACTTAATGTCTGAATATATAGGTTTTGTGAATTAATACAGCTCTTTGGATCCATGGTACAATATGATTGTTGCCCTATAGCTGCATCTTGCTCGCCCTATAGGTATGGTTTGCCCGACGCATAGGCACAATCTACATGCCTAGTAAGTTTGGTAGTATTATATAATTGCTTTCTCGTAAGTATAGCCTTCATGCCCTATAGGCACGTTCTGTCCAGCACGTAAGCATGGTCGATCAATCAACCTATAGGCTCCAAACCCAAGCAGTGTCAGTGTCTGCTGAGGCCAAAACATGCTCATAGGTGATAATCATATGATAAAAACATTACAATAATAGCAAGTGATCACAGTCGACCTTAATATACTCATCAAATGCCTTCATAGGCCACTAGGTAAGCAATAAAGTGCATGTAATAAATACTTTATCAGGATGTGGTAGCAAACTCAATAGTATAAGGGCATAAGTCGAATAACGATGTTATACAAGCTATCAGAAGCTTGGGCCTTCAGGGCCATGCTTGAAAACTTAAAAAAGCCTTAACATACCTTTCAACTGAAGCCCCAAAGGTGTCTCTATGAAGCTCGACCAACCAATCATAATACAACAAATGTGAGAATCAGTAATGCTGCAAGAACGAGCCATAGCCAATCGATAAGGTGTTAATGTCACACTCACGACCAGCCAAGTCTAGAGCATAAAATGAGGCAAATAACAACAATAAATATCAGCAAAATCCAGCATAATATGCTAACCACATCTCAAAGGAGTGACGAGCTCCCGAGACACTATTTCAAGGCATACTTCATAATGTCTCAATCGACAATTTCCATATCCGACTCCAAAGAGTGGCGTACCAATTTTCCCCATCCCTAAATCTTGCAACTACTGCCAAGTAAAGTTCCTTAATCCCCACCATGAGTTTTAATCAATATAAGGCAAGAAAATACGACAAACATGTAGATAACAATAAGTTCCTCCTTGGAATTTATTCAAAAGAACAAATTAAGAATGGGTCGAGGATTTAGAACTCTTACCTTTCGATAAATGGAAGCTAACAGTAGAAAATACAAACCTTATGAGCTGTCTCTTTGTAGTAACAATAAATGGAGCTAAAATTATTGAGAAAACTAAACCATAAAGATGAGCTCGCAGTGTAGATAAACTTTCGTTAAACATCCGAGTTGAAAACATCAATATCCATGGAGGATTTAGGGGCTTGTTCTCTGATATTTATGGGTTTTTCAGTTGTGTTCTATGGAAAAAAGGAAGAAGGTGGCATTTTATAAAACACCACCGACTTAGGGGCTAGGAATCCCACCTCTATGTGCCCGGTTTAGTGCATTAGAAACTAAACACGCAGACCTTCGATTTGGTAGATTGGGGCCCATCTAACTCTTTATACATTTGAAGAAAAGCTTTGAGAAATTTGACCCAAATTTTCAGAGAATTTATTAAAGGAACTTACAATAACTTTTGCTGACTTTTATTTTGTAACTTGCTTGAGTTCAAAACTTAACATACGACCATTGTGCAATTAAAATTCCTTATAAACATCCTTCCTTATATATTAAGCTCTCTTGGTCTTATCCCAAAAGCATGGGTTGATTAAAATGTTCAAATGAGCAAGGTGTCAAATCCTTCTTCCGTAGGGACATTCATCCTCAAATGATGATAATGTACTGGCATCATAGGAAACAACATAAGAACACATATAATACACAATTAACATACCTCAAATACTCAAATACGAGCCTACTATTTGCCTGTTCTGAACATCATATGAAGCAATAAATAGGCGGGGATATCTGGATTTCATATCCTCTTCTGCATCCCACGTCATCTCTTTGATATTATAGTTCTACCACAAAACATTAACTGGAAGTATTCCTTATTCTACAATCTCCTAATATGGCAGTCTACTATGGTAATAAGGAATTTTTCATAAAATAGTTCCTCTGAAATCTGAACATCTGTTATTGGTACTATATGTGTTGGGTCTCCAATACACTTTTGAAACATAGAAACATGAAAGACTAGGTGCACTACCTCGCACTCCCTCTAATTCTAGAGGCAAGTCTAGCTGGTAAGAAACGCTGCCTACCGTTGCACAATATGGTAAGGCCCAATATATCAAGGGCTCAACTTGCCTTTTCTTCCAAATCGTATAATGCCCTTCATCGGTGAAACATTCAGAAAGATGCAATCATCAACATCAAACTTTAAGTACCATCGCCTAACATCCAAATTTAATATTGATGGCTCTGATCTATCAACACCCGCTCTGTAATTAGCTTGACCTTTTTCATGGCCTACTACATTACGTCAGGTCCAAGACACCCTAACTCTCTAACCTCAAACTAATTAAGAGAGTATTGTAATTTCTTCCCAAATGAAGCCTCGTACGGTGCCATACTGATTTTTGAATAATAGTTATTATTATAATCAAATTCAATAAGCGATAAGTGATCATCCCAATTTCTCCTGAAATCTAGCACACACACTCATAAAATATCCTCGAGAATCTAAATAATATGTTTGACTTGTCCATCGATCTACAGATGAAAAGTTGTACAAAGATTAACCTGAGTCCCTAGACCTTTCTGGAAAGATCTCCAGAAATATGTTGTAAAATGTGCCCCTCTGACTGAAATAATTGATCCTAGGACATAGTGTAGTCTGACTATTATTCTAATGTAAAACCAAGCATAATCGTTAGCTGAGAATGTGGCATTGATATGAAAGAAATAGGATGATTTTGTCAGCCTATCAATAATTACCCTGATAGAATCGAACTTCCATCACGAATGAGGCAAGCATATGACAAAATCTTTATTTATTGCCTCCCACTTCTATAACGGAATAGATATCTCCTAAGTTAGCCCACTAGGTTTCTTATGCTTTACTTTTACCTACTGATAATTTGGGCACTTTGCCACAAACTTAGCTATGTCCTTCTTCATTCCTGGACCCCAATAAATCTCCTTAATATCATGATACATCTTTATGGATCATGAGTGAATAGAATAGTGAGAATGGTGTGCCTCTTCCATAATGTGTTGTCAAAGCCCTTTAATATTAAAAACACATAACTGATCTCTGTATCTAAGAGCTCTATCTCCTAATATGTCAAAGGCTAAAGACGCTCATTGTTGAGCTTGCCTCTTAGCTTCTCTAAGATGGGATCCTTGTATTATCGTGCCTTCACCTCCACAACTAGTGATGATACGGTTGTGTCCTGAACTGTGATCATTTTAGAGTGTAATAATCTAACCCCTAAACTAGCTAGCTGATGGAGCTTCCATGCTACCTCTCGCGCCTCAACTCCTAAATATGATAGACTGCCCTAGAAGTATGACTTAGGTATTTTTCTACTATATTGGCCTAGTCTTTCAGAAATTCAAGCCATCAGTTCTATCACAGGTTTAACTCTTTCTGCCTTAAAATATACTGGAGGCTCTTATGATTTGTATAAATATCAACAAAAATGCCATACAAGTAATGCCTCCAAATCTTCAGGGAATGAATTACTGCAGCCAACTCTAAATCATGGGTCAGGTAGTTCTTCTCACGCTAAAAACATAAGTAATTACCTTTCTGTGTTGTATTAGAACACGATCCATCTCAACACCTGAAGCTAGGGGTGGGCATTTAGTTCTTCGGTTTGGTTTTTTCAAAGTACAGTTCAGTTCTTTGGATTTTGGTTTTGCAAAATTGAGCACCAAACACCATACAGAACTAATTTCGTTTGGTTTGGTTTTTTGGAACTTTATTTTTGTTTGGTTCAGTGTTTCTAAATTGGTTTTTTGGTGGAAGCAAGGAACATATAAGCACTCACATAATTTCTATTTTCACATAATATGATTGTCACTCCCCGAAGCTACCCCCTGGATGCAACCCGATGCTTAGTGTTAAAAATGATCCCAAGCTAACCCATGGCATGGCACATCTATACAAATTAGGTTAAGACATGCACTGTGTGGAAGCTAAAACAGTTTTTAATATATGAAAGCGGGAAAAACCCAAGAATCTGGATATATAAGGTATATAAAAACATAGTGTTGACTAGAAACCACACTAACGACTGCTGAATCTAGTCTATGTCTGAAATCCTTCTAACTAAATAGGAGTTGTTGGGACATGCCCCTAGCTAACTCTAATAAGTCTGAAACTGTAAATATATGCAGAAGATATAAGCATGTCTATCGTCCTCGACCTACTGAGGACTCACCAACTGAGCTACTGGATACGAACCGGAAGTTAAACTAAGTGCGGTCTGGATGCTGAGTACCTTAACCTACATCATAAAACCATGTAGCACAAAGTATGCGCTAGTACTTTTAATGTACTGAGCATGCAGGATACGTACAAAGCTTGACAATATAAGACTAAACATGAAAATAGATATACTGCAACATAACTAAAAACACAACTGAATGCAATGACCAAGTATAAATCATGAAATAACATGTTGAACTGAATACTGAACATAAATACTGGATACAAGGTCAATGCACATGAATTTGACTGTGGGAGACACTACTAACCGACATACCCCAAGTTGAGCTAAATATAGGGCCAACCTGTAACCCTGGATGGAAGGGTGTTCATACCTTACCAAGGGTATGAACAAGTCTGACGTGGATCCACTACTATTGTCCACAAGGGACAAGGAGGTGCAGCCTAGTCTGACAGCTGACTCCTTTAAACTTACGGTGGCACTGTAGTTCTGGGACTTGGGGACTGCTTCTAAAGGTCTTAGCCTAAGCTGACAGCTAAGCCTTCATCCCCTCGTCTGTTCGGTACTAAGTCTACTCCTACCGAATGTAAGTAATAATGTACTAAAATAAAGGATAGCTCAAAACACTGATAAATGACTGAGAATGCAACATACATAGGCTGAAGTATATGATATTCAATTTCTGAAGCATAAGTATATAACTAATCTGCCTAGCAAGCTAAATTTATGAAAATACTGGAATTTCTACAAGCTAGGGTTTCTGAGTATTATTCATGAAACTGTACTACTTCTCCAAGAAACATATAATCAATACCATAAAAGCTGTAAGAATTGAATTACAGTAATTCTCTAAGATTTAGGAATCCTAGGTCTGAAACATTCATGGAGAAAACTTAATGCTTACTGGAATCTAGGGACATAATGGGTGAAAGGAACCCACTAGTGAAATCCCACATACCTGGTGAAGAAATCTATGGAGAAATCCTTGTATTTTTGGGGCTGAACTTGATGAAGAACTCTGTTTGTTCTTGAGAGAAAACTATCGCCTCTTTTGATTATTTTTTTTCTAAGTCCGATGAATTTAGGATAATGAGGGTTTTAGGTAGATTTTGACTAATAAATTAGGCTTAGATTAGTCAAAATGACGGTGCCTAGGCATTAAATTAGGTAGGAAATATCTAGAATGCCCTAGGAAAACAATTAGAAAAACTGCTAAAAATTGCGACTCAGGGATCACGACTTGGTTCTACGGCTCGTGGAAAGATCCATGGATCAGGGAACTCAGTCGTGGTCTCCTGGTCTTGAAAGTTGGGCTACTGTATTGAACCCTACGAGTTGGGTTCATGACTCGTGGAACCTTCCATGGGTCGTGGAACCCACTCGTTGTTCCTGAACTGATATTCTTGGTTCTCTGAACTTTGGTTCCACGAGTAGGGTTCATGACTCGTGGAAGCTTCCACGTGTCATGGAACCTACTCATGGTTCTTGAGGACTTTAGGATGGGTTACTAGAACATGTTACACGAATAGGGTTCACGACTCATGGAAACTTTCACGGGTTGTGGAACCCAATCGTGGTTCCTGGGGGCATCTGCTACAAGGATTCCACGGACAAGTTCTACGATACATGGAAACTTCTACAGTTCGTATACTTGAGTCATGGAATGAACTTCAGAGGAGCGGTCCATGACTCGTGGACTATTCCATGGCTTATGGAAGTGACTCATAGTCCTGCTGACAGTTGAATTTTTTTATTTCTTTTGGTTTTCTTAGCTAAGTCTGGTCTTGAAAGTTATGGGGTGTTACAATAACACTCATGTGACACATCTATGTCTCAATATTTCACAAATGCAAGCAAGATCAAGCAACAACAATCAGCTTCTGAGAGAGAGAGGGGCGCTACTACCTCGAGGGATTAGTTCTTCGTCAGTTTGTAGTGTTGTTGCTAGGGATTAGAAGTCTCTTAGGAAATATGTTTTGGACTAGGCTTAGGAACTAAAAAAATATATTATTGGTTTTTTGGCTTTGGCCATCTACATTCCATCCCAATGTAATATAAATGTAATATAAATATTTTTAAAGATTAATTGATAAAAGTTTGTTTCTTCAGTCCATCAAAGAATCGATACCCTTAAATCGAACACCGAACTGAAAAACTAAAGTACCAAAAAAAAAATGAACCGAAGACCCAAAGAACCAACACTGAAGAACAGAACTAATTTTGTTCAGTTCAGTTTTTTTGATTCACTGGTTCTTATTTCCACCCCTACCTGAGGCATCATAATACACCACATATCCCTCTAGATCCTTTAGTAAGGTTAGAACTTGTATTGAAATCAATTTATCTTTTACCTTCTAGAAACTCTATTCGCAGGCTGTGGTCCACTGAAACATAGTTTCTTTCTTAGTCAGTTTTGTCAAGGGTGATGAAAGTGAAGAGAATCCTTCCAAAAACCTTCTATAATACCCTGCTAACCCTAGAAATCTATGAACTTCTATCAGGGTCATGGGTCTAGGCCAAGTCTTCACAACCTCAATCTTCTGTGAATCAATCTGAATACTAGCATCTGATATAATATGGCCCCAAAAGGCCACAAAATGCAACAAGAACTTACACTTCAAGAGCTTAGTATACAACCTCTTATCTCAGAGTACCTGATGCACTACTTAGAGATTTAAGGGGTTATTTATGGCTATTTTTGGTTTGAAATAGAGGGTATGGCAATACACCAAATTTTTAGTGGTTGTGAAGGCATGTTGTTTGTTTAGTTATGGCAGACTATTTTGTGGGACCCATATTATTATTATTATATACTCTATGTATATTATTTATGTGCCTCACACATGGCTGTAATAAGAGAAGGACAATATAAAAAACACGTGGATTCAAAGAGTCTGACGAGCAAGTCACTCGCCTAATAGCCGACATATTATCAATATGGCTCAAGTGTTATAATGAGATGTTTG
Source organism: Jaltomata sinuosa (assembly GCA_003996215.1). NCBI lineage: Eukaryota > Viridiplantae > Streptophyta > Magnoliopsida > Solanales > Solanaceae > Jaltomata > Jaltomata sinuosa. The sequence continues at coordinate 227,253 of QJPP01003488.1, forward strand.
TAAAGATTGTACCACTTTATGTTTTAGATTGACTACTATAAAGAAGGGTTACAGTTTATCTTAATTTCACGAGACAAGGAAAGATGTAATGGCTATCCTTTATCCTTTTCGACATGAATTTTATTTCTAGATTAATAGCTTGCGAGAAGAAATTATAAGTATGTCCTACCTAAATTCTATATTCATGAGAATTAAAGTGTTTATTATGTCTTCAAATTGATAATATCATGTTTATTGTTGAGCCCTTATTCATGTATTATTCTGAGTTACTTGTAGAAATAATGTTGATTGTAATATTGTTAAAGAGAAGGAAGTCACTAAGTCATTCTTATATGAAATTTATATGTGTTATCTCTGCATATGAGAAGCTATTATGCTATAACCATGAGCCTTTGAAGATGCTCATAAGTTAAGGAAACTTTTATGCTATTATTATGAGCCCTTAACGATGCTTACTTATTGTGATATGTCTTTTAGCCCTTGAAAATGTCGTAAGGCCAAGAGGCTATTATGTTATAAATATGTAGTTTCTATGCACTTGGGATTTATTATGACTCTCTAGTTTCCATGTTGTTTGCCCAATATGGCATTCAGGTTTCACGTTGACTCTTCTACTTATTGACTATTATAGTATTTTATATATATTATTCATGTCTCACATACCAGTATATTTCTTTTGTACTGATATCCCTGATACCGGGGGCCCTATATTCATGTTGCACGTTTAGAAAAAAAACTTGAATAGACCTCCAAGTAGGTGATTACTATGTTCTATATTTGGTTGGTAACCTTCATTCCTCCTAGAGCTCTTGAGTTAGAGGTTTAAGTAAGTTATATGTATATAGATATAGTTGTTGGTTAGGTCCAAGGCCATTACCTGGTTATATGATAGATGTCATACTCCTAGAGGCTTATAAACCTATGTTGTATAGTAGTATGTTCTATGTGCCTTGTCATCCTTACTGTTAGTTGTTGCCTCAGACTGTGGCCGTGTGGGCTTTGTGTATATATATGTCTAAAGTTGTTTACCCATATAGACGGTTATATGTTATAACCTTATCAGTCCTATTCTAGTTCTTCTATTTTTAATTTGTATATATATATATATGGATACCTTGTTGTCCCAAATGTTCAACAAGTTCAGTTGTACATTTTAGGTTTGGTACACTCGTGCATGTAAGGTATCAGGTGTCGATCGCACCTTTCCAGGCTTGGGGCCTGAAAAACTTGGTATTAGAGTAGGTTGTGTCCAGGTGTTCTATAAGCCTTGTCTAGTAGGGTCTTTATTATGGGTGTGTTGGACACCACACATATAATCAAGAGGCTACAAGACATTAAGGAATAATTACTATTCTTTCATCTTCCTAGATCATGCGATAGGGCAGAGTTTTAATAATTTAGATCTCACTCATGGTTTATGTATGTTTATAGTGATGCTTATGACTAGACTGACTGTTGCTAGTCTTTGAGCCATTATGAATGCAAAACATGGTACTAGTCATGAACTGCCTAACCAAGAGGATAGGCTTAAAGGACAGAGTGAGTCATCGACTTTGATGCCTCTTGATCTACTAGTACCTGAGGAGAGTAGAGGGATTCAACACCCACAGTTCCTCCTATTTCTCTAGTACTTGAGGCAGTTAGAAGGGACCCATCACCCTAGTTCCTCCACCTAGATAAGCAAACTACGATGTTAGTAGTACGTTCTCGTTATTGATATAGATTGTAGCCACACAACCATAGTAGATAGGGAATTATCAAATGCCAAACAGAGTGTCTCAAGGAGTTCTAGAGCCTGAGAGTTCATCATCTTGAGTCCTCTTATATTTATGAGTTCTGACCCAAATGAGAACCCCCAAGATTTTATTGATTATCTTTATAGTTTTCTTCGAGTTATGCACGCTTCAGTAATGAAGGTAGTAGAGTTGGAATCTTTCAGGATATAAGATATGGCCATTCTGTGGTATGAGGTGTAGGAGCAGTCTATAAGATTGAATGCACCTCCAGTTGAATGGGAGGATTTCTCAGAGGATTTTCTGAATTACTATCTTCCACAAGAGGTTCAAGATGCCATAATTAATCATTTCTTAGCCCTCAAGTAGGGCATCGTGAGCATTTAAGAGTTTGGTCTCAAGTTTAACCCTATTGTAAGGTATGCACTTTCTACAGTGGATACAATATGGGCTAGAGTTCATCCATTTTTGGAAGGTCATAAGCCATATTTGATGGGAGACTACACCATAACATCTTTTCACGAGGGCATGGATATCTCACGGATGCAATTGTTTGCTTAGAATTTTGAAGCTCATATGCGTCAACTTTGGGCTAGCCATGATAGAGAGAGGGAATAAATTAACACTGTTAGATCTATGGGATATTATAAAGAGTCTCAGAGTGGCTTCAGGCCACCCTTTCCTAGGAAACCAGCTCATCCTGCTAGTAGTACTTCACTCAGATATTGGGTCCTAGTATGATTGTTCTACTCAGTTTAGGTCAAGTGAGAGATCTAAGACATTAGGTTCCCATCGGAAAGAGTGTCTAAGTCATATAAGGCCACCTTTTCTTTCCTATGTTCAGTGTGGTAAGGCATACCCCATGCCATGTTGACAAGGCCTTGAGGGATATTACTAGTGTGGGCTCCTTAGTCATATTATATGATTTTGCCAAAGTGGAGGTAGGGTAGTGTGGCTTAGAAGACTAGGTCAATAAGAACTTTTTCTTTAGGTGTACATTCTCTAGGGAGAGGTCCACAAACATCCACATGCCTAGGTAGTGGTATAGGAGGAGAAACATCCAATTTAGGTGGTGGTCAGAACCCTATCTATGCTTTAGCCAGTTGCTAGGACTTGGAGTCATCACTTGATGTTGTTATAGGTATATTATTTATTTTCACTCATGATGTTTATGCATTGATAGATCTTGGCTCTAATGTATAATACATTTACCCATTTGTTGCTAGTAAGTTTGGGATAGAACTTGCTTAAACTATTTGTTGTGTCTACATCAGTTGGCGAGTTAATTATAGATAAATAAATATGTTGATATTGTACGGTAATAATTTGAAGTTGTCACACCTCAACTTATTTTGTTGAATTAGATATTGTTGATTTTGATAATATTATGGGTATGGATTGGCCGGCTTTATATTTTGCCAATGTTGATTGTTGAACCAAGTTCATCAAATTTTATTTTCTGAGTGAGCCAACCCTAGAATGGAAGGGCAACCCTGTGATGCGCAAGGATAGGTTTATATCCTACCTTAAAGCATGAAAAATGGTTTTTGAAGGCTTTATGTTTCACCTAGTTTAGTTTAGAAGTATATATGAAGAACCATTGACTCTTCAGTCAATTCCTGTGGTTAATCAGTTTTCAGATGTGTTTCTAGATGAACTCCTGGATATTCCTCTAGAGAGAGAGATTGACTTTGCTATTGATTTTCTTCCTGACATTACCCAATATTTGTTCCTCCTTACATAATTATTTTTGCCGAGATAAAAGAGTTGAAGGAATAGTTGAGAAATTTGCTAGAGAAAGGCTTCATTAGGCCTAGTTTAACCCTTGCACAACTTGGCCTGGTTTGATTTTAGGTAGTGAAATCCACTTGTAATGGTTTACCAACTGCAGATGCTAATGAAAACATAGTATCATTACCAAAATAACTTGGTGGTAGATACGAAAAGGATATCCACACTATAGCAGTCTTGGTTTCTTTATCAGGATCTCACTTTAGGGTCCTAGTAGGGAAAAACCAGTTCTTGTGTGTGATGTAGAAAGCACATTTTGATAATAGATTATCAAAGTCTTCCAATATAATAGCATGAATTAAAACATATTTGTTGCATAGTAACCTTATGTTGCACTCCCTTTTTAATTCTAACTATTTTAGAATAAGCTTTCATAACTCATTCATACCCAGCCACCCATAAGAAAATTTTCAACCATAGTGTATTGGATATTTTCACAAAGTATCAGCTGGTACACCTTCTTCTCTTCCCATATTATCCTTGGTTAGCCATGGAGATACGTTATTGGCTTAATCATAAGAGCCTGCAATGTTATTATTATCAATTTCATTGTTGGGTTTAACGATGCAACATATGTTAATTGTTGTGGTATGAATGTTGATAGATGTGTAGTATGTAGTAGGTGATGCTGAACAACCTCCATTGGAGGTTGTACTGTGTCTTGGATGACCATAATCACTGGAAAAATATAGGCAAACCTAGGTTTTTTGCTCCCAATTCTAGAGAGAAGTTAGAGCAAAAGGTTTGTCCAACATCTAATTTAAATCTTATCATTCATTATTCATTATTCATTTTTCTGATATTTAATTCAAACCATATATTGAAATTACTAGACACTTGGCCTAATATTTTTAAAACACTTTTTCCAGTCTTTTATGTAAGTAAGATAGATTATCGATAGGTTTTTTTGTAAGTTTAAAGTTTATTTTTTGTTATTTATTTTTTGAGTAGTTGGTAAGAAATTTGGAAGTGTTTGCATAGTGTTGATTTTGGTCAACATTTGTTGAAGACGACCTATGTTTGATGTTTAATTATTCCATTGAGTCCAGAATATCATTTTCAGTTGGCTGGCATGTTTGGTTTGTCTTCACATAGTTCCGAGTGAGTTTCAAGGGTCAATTTTGTGTTTAGGGATTCCCTTGGATTAGACGGTGCAGCTAGTTCAACCGCACCTGTGGTGAAATGCCCGCACCAGTGGCATCACAGGTGTGAAAAAGGTGTTGCGCCTGTGACCTTGGGAGGACTGGGGGAGTTTTGATTCTATAGAGCCTAGTCCATGCTAGTGGAGCTGTAGCTGCAGGATTTTCCTCGCACTTGCGGAGCTTGGCTACTCCTATGTTACTGCATGTGGTAAGTGGAGTCCGCACTGGTGGATTTCTCGTCACACCTGTAGAGCTTGGCACTCCTATAACGTGTTGTATGGCAAGTGACTACTACTGTTGTGGAAGATTCACTGCATCTGTAGTGTCGCACATGCGACCAAACCTCCGCAGGTGCAGAATCACTGGGTAGTAGGCAGTAGACTTTCCCTTTTTCATCCAATTTCTTTTGTAACTCATTTTTAGAGCTTGGGGACTCGATTTTGGGAGAATTCAAAGAAGATTTTTGAGATTTCTTTGCAGGCTAAGTTTCTTATACTATTTTTACACATTCTCCAATAATTATTTCATGATTCCACCTTCAAATCTTTGGCTTTCAACTTAAAAATTTGGGGGGTTTTCGGTAAAGTTAAAGAATGATAGATTGATGATTTTAAGCTTGATTATAACTCTGTTTTAGATGAAATTTCATATTTGAACTCCCCAAGTTATGCCTAAATTTATTTTTCAATAAAATTCTAGTTTTGCATTTAGGGTCTCAGGGTTGACCTTTTGATCCAGATTAGAACCATAGATTATGGGCATCGTTGGAATCGTGTTTACATGTAGAACATGTTATTGATAGATTGGATGCGTTCAGAAGCCATTTGAAAATGGAAGTCTAAGATGTGATCGAGTAGAGACTTGCAGTTTGGCATTAAGATAAGTTATGATTTAACTTTCTTTTCATTACTTTGGGTGGAAACTTATCGTGTAAATCATGCTATGGGTTGCGAGAATTTAGTGAATCATTGTGGAAATTGATATGGATTATTATTGTGACACCCAAATTGGGGCTTATACCATGAGAGTGATGTGAGAGTAAAATATTGACTTGATGTTGAGGCTTGTAACCTGTGTTCATGAGTTGATTTATATTTTGAGACTTTATAAATATATATATATATAAATATATATATATATATATATATATATATATATATATATATATATATATATACATATCATATATGTCCTTGACTTATTATTTTGAGCATGCAAATTCATTAATCTCATGAAACATTCAAGAGTACAATGGAGAGGAAAAATGATTTCTTATGAGTGATCCAATGCGTATTCTAGATGGTGAGGAATAATATTTTATTAGTGATCCGATGTGTTTTACGGATGGTGAGGTATGATACTATCGAGTGATTTTGAGTAATTGTATATGGACCTTGCAAGTAGTAAAGACATGTTCCGTCATTATTTTAAAATCACCTTATCACGGACATCAGTAATGATTAAAATAAGATTAATTTACGTGGGATTGACATGAGGAAAATTTAATACTTTGAAATTCGTTCGGACTGACGTCATCCCGCTATAGCGGGGCGAAATAATGGATTCCAGGTCCCTTCTCCATTAGGAATCATATTCACGGAGCCAGATTCTTATTGTTCAGACCTCTACAGTTAATGCTTGGCGTCTAGGTAGGCTATGTTAAATTGAGTAGCTGTAGACCCATATTTTCTTGCATATTATTATTGTAGAATGATCGGAGGATTCATGCATAGGCCTTCGGGCATAGAGTCTTGATAGATATTATATTGTCTGGCTAGTTGATTTCTTGCATTTCATTTTGGGTTTGTTTATACTGATTTACTAGTGTGTGATATTAGATAAAAAGGGGAACTATACTTTTGGGTAGGTTTGGGAATCGGGGATGTTGTGAAAAAATATGTGGCTGAGTTACAGCGAGTTCTCGGAACTAATTCAATTCAGGGAATGAAATGAACAGGAAAGGTTGGAGCCTAAATATTAAGGGATGTTTTCTCTAAACTGTGTTTGTAAGAGGGGTTTCAGAATTGATGTAGTGACTGCATATGTGTTTGAAGGTAAACCGGGGATTAGTCTTCGGACGGGATATGAAGGTTAGTCTATGAACCAGGTTATTGAGTAGGTGATGGTTATTGTCTTTCCAAATGCAATGTGTGTGCATTTTACTTTAGCTTAGTAATGTATGTGTTTTGCATGTTTAGGGAATGAAATTATGAATGTCTAAGTGTCCGAGTATCAATCATATAAAATGAACTTGGTTTTGTTGCTTGTTGGTTTTACAAGTGTGATATTATTCATTTATTTATTAATTGTTGGACTTGTGTGACATTCGATTGGCTTGGGTACCACGCCTGGTACATGATTCTTATCAGTTGGCTCGAGTACTATGCCTGGTATAGGATCTATATTGATTGGCTCGGCTACCACGCTTCGTACGAGTTTATTTAAATTATTGATTGTATTTGTCAATGGTTCCATGTGTGGACCGGGTTAACTATTGATACTATGATTATTGCATATTGGTCCATGAGAGGTAGGGTAATTGTACTTAAAAGTGGGGTTAGTCCATGAGTAGGTGGGGGATTACATGTTCAACACTTAGACGTTGTCCTAGGGACCCGTGGTTGGTCTGGTCACGTCTAAAGGGTATATGCTTATTGTCCTTGTTTGTTCTAATGATAGTTGTTGGGCATGTTTCATGTATTAGATCTACTTTGGGTTGTTGAGTCAGGGTGGTTGACCTGAACAAGGGATGGTAGTCTGGGTCTGGACTTAGCTGTCAGATGTAGGAAATAAGTGTGACTTGGGAAGTCTAGTAATTAAGTGTAACTTGGGAAGTCTAGTAATTAGGTGTAACTTGGGAAGTCTAGTTATTTAGTGTGACTTGGGAAGTCTAGTATAAGGGTGACTTGGGAAGTCTAGTATTAAGGGTAACTTGGGAAGTCTAGTATTAAGTGTGACTGGAAAAGTTCTAGCATTAGGAGTTGGCAGCAGAACCGGTTAGGATGACTTGGGGCAGAATGTACAGGTTGTAGCGGTAGCAGTACTAAAGTAAATGTGGATGCTGAAAGACTTGATTTCTTATATATTATTACACACTTTCTCGTGATTTCTTATATGATGGTATACCAATGGATTAGGGTTGATCGATGATGCCTACAGTACGTGTTGTTGTATTGATACTACTCTTGCTATACCTTTTTGGGAATAGTCTGGTTGCAGGATCAGTAATGTTTCATAGGTACAGCTTGATGGTTATCTCAAGCAGCTTCTACTCTTCGTTTCCAATGTGGAAGTTGTGTCTTCTTTTCGTACTTGTATTTTCTCATGTAGAGCTTTTGTACCTATTTAGATTAGTTCCTAGGGAGAGTTGTTTTCAAATTGAAAAGGTTTTTACTGTATTCAAATTTGTAATGTTTTCTTTTTCAATAGTAAAGGGTTACTTTCTTATGTTTTACTATTAATTTTCGCATTTACCTATTTGATTTGGTGGTAAGGGTTATCCTATCTAGGTGCTTAGAGTAGTTGCTCACACGTCCTGGTAGTTGGGTCATGATAGATGATATCAGAGCCTAGGTTACCGGTCTCCCAGTACAAGAGCAAATGTTGAATAGAGTCTTACGGATTGGTGTGTTAACATCCACATCTAATCTTTGGGAAGCTATAAAGCATTCTAGGAATTGTCTCCTTTATTTGATTCTTTTTGTGCGGATTGTTACTTGCTTGTATTGGTTGAGTCCAATTGGTATCTCTCAATTCCAATTCGTATCTCAATGAAGTAAAGGATGTCATTTTACTCCAATTAGAATGACACAAGCAAGAGAAGTTGAAATCGAGAAGGTTCCAATTGGTATTTGGCCTTAGAGGTTGTGCTAAGGCATGGATGATCGACTAACAATCATCCATGGGATGAATAAAGAGTATTAGATGTGACTTGAAGTATTTTTATTGCATTAGTTGTATGACCATAATTGTGTGGTGTGAAATTGCTTACCCTATGGTGAAAACTTTGGTCCGGGAAGAGTCATAACTTGATGTTGTGTGATCTTTTGTTAGTGATAAAGTGTTGTGTGACATAATAGAAGAAGTGGTATTACATTTAGGTGTCGGCTTACCATTGGTGAAGATGGTAAAGGAACGACAGGATTGGTGACTGTGGGGAAACTCTGGTTTTAGGACAGTCGGGTTTGGTTGGGAACCATGGGGAAAATGGGGGTGATCCTTGTTTGATAGCGGGAAAGTGTTGTTTTGAAAAAATTTCTCGTGTATTTCGTAATTGATTTTATGGTAACATGATTCTAAATTTCAAATTATGCATTGCTGGGGATGGTCTTGGGGTTACGTTTAAGACCATGTGATTATAGGGGTTAACATTGAAAATCTGGAATGGGGAATGGGTGAACCTTGAAGAAATTTTGGATTTCTAGGTTGTTGCCGTCAGAATTTCCATAGAAGAATAATACCGCAATGGCAATGGGATTTCAGGTATGTGGGATTTCATCAATGGGTTCCTTTCACCCATTGAGTCCCTAAATATAGTTTAGTTGTTCAACTTTCAGTTAGTTCTTCAACCCTAGGGTTTCTAAATCCTATACAAGTAGTGTGATTCACTTTCCACGATGGTTAATAGGTTTCCTCATACGTTCTTGGGAACCCAGGATAGTCATCTACTCAGATTTTCCAAAGCCCTATCATGTGTGTAATTTCAATACTTTAAACTCATGCATGCTAAATAGATGTTACAGTCAGTTATACTTCAGACTTACAATGCTATTAGTTTTCAATATTATTATATTGCATTCTCAGATTTTTTATCAGCATTTGAGCTATCCAGTATATTCAGTTGCATTCATTGCCTTAAATTTAGTTGGAAGTAGGCTTAGCACCAAGCAGACGAAGGGATGAAGGCTCAGCTATTAGGTCAGGCTGAGACCTTTAGTAAAAGTCTCCAAGTCCCAGAACTACGGCGCCACCATAGGTATCAAAGAGGTCAGCTATCAAATTAGTCTTGGCACCCTTCTCCCTTTCGACATTAGTTTAGTGGATCCACGTTAGATTTGTTTGTACCCTTAGAAAGGTATGAACACCCTTCCATCTAGGGTTACAGGTTGGCCCTACAATTATCTTAACTTGGGGTATGTCAGTTAATAGTATCTCCCACAGTCAGACTCTGCATTGCATTGACCTTGTACTCAGTATTTATTTTAGATATTTAATTCAGTTCAACATGTTACAGTTCATGTTAGTTACTTGGTCATTGTATGCAGTTTACCCTTCAGTTCATGCTTCAGTGTATGTTTCAATGCCAGTATTCATGCTTTACAACTTTGTGTATATATCCGGCATGCTGAGTACGTTTGAAGTACTGATGCATACTTTTGTGCTACATCTTATCATGATCTAGGATCAGGCACTCAGCATCCAGATCGTGCTTAGTTGAACTTTCCAGCCCTTACTCAGCAGCTCAGTAGTGAGTCCTCATAGTTCAACTACGATAGTTATGCTTATTTATTCAAGTTTTGTATTGCAGTTCTCAGACTTTTAGAGTTAGATGGGGGCTTGTCCCAGCAACTCATTTCAGTTAGAGGCTTGCATATATAGAACTAGAATCAGCCTTTGGATTGTAAGTTTTACTTTCAGACTTATTACATTCTTAGACACTTTATATATTCAGAAGTGCTTGGATCACTTTTCAGACCTATATATTTAAACCAACTTATCTTTTGCACAGATTTTATTTGATGTGAAAGGCCCAGATATGCCAGACCATGGGTTAGCTTGGGGTCATTCGTGACATTAAGCATCATATTGAACCCATGGGGTAGTCTCGTGGCATGACAAACTTAGTATCAGAGCATCAGGTTCAAGTGTCCTAGGGTGTCTAAAAGTCGTGTTGGGTAGAGTTACTTCATGGGTATGAAGCATGCCACACTTATGGGGGTGAGGGTACGAGATGTTATCAGGAAAAACTCCCTTCTTTACTTTCCATCTCATGCTATAGGATACAAACTCTATCTAATCTTTTTCTAACTCGTATTCAATACGTTACAGAAAATGCCTTCCAGAAGAGGTAATGGAAGGAGAAACGTGAATCAGCAAGCACCAGCAGCTCTGACAGACCCTTTGAATGAGCAAGTCAATCATGTTGAATTCAGGGATACTTTTCAGGTACTGGCTCAGGCCATGACCGCTTAGGTTAACCAGTAAGTTGTGGCACCAGCCCCACCTCAGAATAACTGTGTTGTAGCTAGAGTCTGAGACTTTACTCCGATTAATCCTCCAGAGTTTCATGGTTCCAAGACTGAGAAGGATGTACGGGAACTTCTAGATGACATTCAAAAGGTGATAGAGATTATAGGTGTCACTCCGGTCAAGAGTGCAAACTTAGCCACGTACCAGGTTAAAAGAGTGTCTTATATTTAGTACCAACAGTGGAAGAAGTCTCGAGGTGCTAATGCAGGCCTAGTGTATTGGAACCACTTCAAGACTGCATTTTTGGACAAGTTTTTCCCACTTGAATTCAGGGAAGCCAAGGTTTAAGAGTTCATTAACTTAAGATAGAATGATATGAGCATAAAGAAGTACTCTCTAAAGTTTACTCAGTTGTCTAAGTATGCTTCGACGATGGTAGCTGACTCCAAAGCTCGTATGAGTAACTTTGTGTCTGGCGTGTATGATGATGTTATCAAAGAGTGCAAGACTGCTATGCAGGTAAAGTATATGGATATCTCAAGGTTGATGACCTATGCCCAACAAATCGAAGATGAAAAAAACAAAGAGAGGGGAGCAGACAACAAGAGTGCTAGGACATGTGACTTCAACTATTCTCAGCAAAGGTCAGAGAGTGGTTATCCCTCTCAGTTCCGCCAGAAATCTTTTGATCTGGCCCTGTCTTCTGCTAGTATCCTAGTGACTAAGTTCATACAGGACCGATGGGATAGGGCGCCAGGCTCTAAGTCCAAAGGTGGTGTCACTGAGGGGCGCACTCATCCAATTTGCAAGATGTGTGGTAGGAACCACCAAGGGGACTGTATGGTAGGCAGTGGAAATTGTTTTGGGTGTGGTAAGTCAGGCCACAAGATTGTCCAATATATTTTCAAAAGGGCAAGGATGCTCGCCCACAAAATTAGGCCAGTTCTACATCAGCTCCAGTAGGTCGCCTAACTCAGCAGGCTGCCTTTTCTAGTGCAGGTGGTGGTCAGTGCCAAACCAAGTTTTATGCATATCAAGCTCGACAGGACTAGGAGGTTTCTCCTGATGTGGTCACGGATACGTTATGAATCTTTCATACTTATGTTTATGCACTGTTAGAACCTGGAGCTACACTTTCCTTTGTGACTCCCCATATAGCAGTGGACTTTGTTGTTAGTCCATAAATCCTCCCAGTTTTCCTTCTCAAACTCTATTCATGTTGGTGACCCAGTTACATCTAGATGGGTAAACAAAAATTACCCTGTCACAGTTTCCCAGAGAGTCACCTCAGCCGATCTTGTAGAGTTAGAAATGACTAACTTTGATATTATTCGAGGAATGGATTGGTTACATTCTTGTTATGCCTCCATTGATTGTAGGACTAGGGTCATTCGATTTTTGTTTCCAATTGAGCCAGTTTTAGAAGGGAAGGGTAATACCATAGTGCCTGTAGGTCAATTTATCTCTTACCTTAAGGCCATAAAGATGATTTCCAAACGGTATATCTATCATCTAGTTCAGGTTAAGGATTAAGATTCTGAGACTTCAACTCTTGAATCCATCCCAGTGGTTAATGAATTTCTAGAAGTGTTTCCAGAAGTTCATCCCAGGATTTCTCTTAAATGGGAAATTGACTTATGAATAGATCTCCTTCCAGATACTTAGCCTATCTCAATTCCACCTTACAAAATGGCTCCAGCTGAGTTTAAGGAATTGAAGGAACAGTTGAAAAACCTTCTACATATAGGCTTTATCAGACCCATCATCTCTCTAAGGGGTGATCATGTACTCTTCATGCATAAGAAAGATGATTCTCTTAGTATGTGAATCGACTATCATCAGTTGAACAAAGTCACAATAAAAAAAAAAATCCCATTCCCAATATTGATGAGTTGTTCGACTAGCTTCAGGGTGCTAGTGTCTTCTATAAGATAAACCTCAGATACGACTATCATCAACTCAAAGTCAGAGGTTGTGACATTCCAAAGACAACCTTCAGAACTCAATATGGTCACTATGAATTCATAGTTATGTCATTTGGACCAACAAATGCTCCCGTGACTTTTATGGATTTCATGAACAGGGTGTTCAAGCAGTATCTAGATTTATTCCTCATTGTCTTTATTGATGACATACTTATATATTCTTGAAGCAAGGAAGAGCATGCAAATCATTTGAGAGTGGTGCTGCAAACTCTCAAGGACCGAAAGTTATTTGCCAAGTTCAGTACGTGTGAATTTTGGTTGAGATCAATTGCTTTTCTTGGTCATGTGTTGTCTAGTTAGGGCATATGAGTTGATTCTCAAAATATCGAGGCAGTAAGGAACTAGCCCAGACCCACCTCTTCGATAGACATCAGAAGCTCTTGGGTTTGGCTGGTTATTACCGAAGGTTTGTAGAAGGATTTTCATCCATAGCTGCCCCATTGACCAGGTTGACTCAGAAAAAGGTTAAGTTTCAGTGGTCAGACGAATGTGAGAAGAGCTTCCTAGAGTTGAAGACCAGGTTGACCACAACTCCTGTTTTAACTCTGCCAGAAGGTTTAGATGATTTTTTGGTATATTTTGATGCATCTAGAGTCATCTTGGGTTGTGTCTTGATGCAACATGGCAAGTTCATAGCTTATGCCTATAGACAGCTTAAGATGCATGAGAAGAATTACCTGACTCATGACCTTGAACTTGCAGCAGTTATTTTTGCCCTAAAGATTTAGAGACACTACTTGTATGGTGTCTATTTAGACGTGTTCACAGACCATAAGAGCTTCCAGTATGTGTTCACCCAGAAAAAGTTTAATCTTCATCATAGGAGATGGCTCGAGTTCCTCAAAGGCTATGATATGAATATGCTCTAACATTTGGGTAAAGCCAATGTGCTGGCTTAGGCCCTCAGTAGACTTTCCATGGGTAGTGTATCACATGTAGAGCAAGAGAAGAAAGAACTAGTCAAGGATGTTCAGAAGCTTGCTTGCTTAGGAGTTTGCCTTATGGACACAACAAATGGTGGTGTGATAGTTAAGAATAGGTCAGAATCTTTATTAGTAGCAGAGGTGAAAGTGAAACATGACACTGATCCCATATTACTTCAGTTAAAAAGTGAAGTTCATCAGTAGAGGGTAGAGGTTTTCTCCCGAGGGGTAGATGGTGTGCTTTACTACGATGGTCATTTATGTGTGCCTAAGGTGGATGAGTTAAGGTAGCGGATTCTGACAGAAGCCCATAGTTCATGATATTCTATTCATCCCAGTGCCACTAAGATGTACCGTGATCTATGGGAAGTCTATTGGTGGAATGGCATGAAGAGGGACATTACAAATTTTGTGGCTAAGTGTCCCAACTATCAACAAGTCAAGGAAGAACATCAGAGACCAGGAGGTGTGACTCAGGATACTAGCATTCCTACTATAAAGTGGGAAGTTATCAACATATATTTTATTACAGGTTTGCCTCACACTTGTCGACAGCATGACTCCATTTGGGTGATTGTGGACAAAGTGACTATATCAACCCATTTCCTAGTAGTTAAGACTACAGATTCAACAGAGGACTATGCCAGGCAGTACATTCATGAGATAGTCAGGTTGTATAGGGTTCCCTTGTCTATCATCTCAGATAGAGGTACTCAATTTACCTCTCACTTTTAGAGATTATTTCAGAAAGGTCTTGGTACTCAGGTAAACCTTAGCACATCATTTCATTCACAGACAAATGGTCAGGCATATCATACCATTCAGACCTTAAAGGACAGGTTTAGATCTTGTGTGATTTATTTCAAGGGTAGTTGGTATGATCACGTACCTCTCATAGAGTTTGCCTATAATAACAGTTTCCATTTCAGTATTTAGATGATCCCATATGATGCACTTTATTGGCATAGGTGCATATCATCGATTGGTTGGTTTGAAGTAGGTGAAATAACCTTGATTGGGCTAGATTCGGTTCACAAAGATATAGAGAAAGTTCAACTCATTAGGGAGAGATTAAAGATAGCTCAGAGTCGTCAGAAGTCCTATGCTGATGTGAGGAGGAGGGACTTAGAGTTTGAGATCGATGATTAGGTTTTCCTGAAAGTGTCACCCATGAAGGGTGTGATGATATTTGGAAAGAAAGGTAAGCTCAGTCCTTGATATGTAGGCCCTTAAAGAATTCTAAGAAGGATTGGTAATATGGCTTATGAGTTAGAGTTGCCAGCAGAACTAGCAACGGTTCATCCGATTTTCCATATTTCTTTGTTGAAAAAGTGGGTTGGCGATACGAAAATGATTGTGCCATTGGAGAGTCTGGCTGTTAAGGATAGCCTCACCTATGAGGAGATCCCAGTCGAGATTCTTCACCGTCAGGTTCATAGGTTGAGAAGTAAGGAAGTCACTTCGGTGAAAGTACTTTGGAGGAACCAGTTAGTTGAGGGAGCTACTTGGGAAGCAGAAGCAACTATGTTGGCCAAGTACCCTCACCTTTTTCCTTCTGATCCAGCTTCATCTTGGGGTAATATTTCCTCTCAAGTCTCTTAGTTTTCTCATGTGCATTTTGGTCTTAACATCATGTTTCTTTAGCTATTTCAGCATCTTCAACATACTTTCATCCCCTTAGAACTTGACTCATTTAGATATCAGCTTCTAAAACTCAGTGGTAGGGATTACAGCTCTTTCCATCTAAACTCTACTTGTTTAGTCGTAATTCGAGGATGAATGATCCCAAGAGGGAGATATTGTAACACCCAAGAATTCGAACCAATGTTAAAACTCAGAACCTCAGAAAAACTCAGCATCTTCTGTAATTGTCAGGTCCCATGGGCGTCAGAAGTTCGATGGGCCATTGGAGTCACTATGGGAAGTTCCAACTAGCTCAGCCAGCCACCCCCACCTTGACGGCCAAAGGCAACGGGCGTGGTAACCACCATGGGAAAGTGTTGTTATGAACAATTTTCTCGTGTATTTCGTAATTGATTTTATGATAACATGATGCTAAATTTCAAATTATGCATTGTTGGGGATGGTCTTGGGGTTACGTTTAAGACCATGTGATTTTAGGGGTTAACATTGAAAATTGGGAAAGGGGAATGGGTGAACCTTGAAGAAATTTTGGATTTCTAGGTTGTTGCCGTCAGAATTTCCATAGCAGAATAATACCGCAATGGCACCCCCGCTATTGTAGAAATTTTTCTGCTATAGCGGTGCTGCTTGTAACACCCTAGAATTCAAACTAGCATTAAAACTCAGAACCTCAGAAAAACTCAGCATCTTCTGCAATTGTCAGGTTGCATGGGCTGACTTCACAGGCGCTGAGAATCTGATGGGTCATCAGAGTCACCATGGGAAGTGCCCAATGCCTCTGCCAGCCACCCCAAGCTAGACGACCAAAGGAGACGGGCATAGTAACCACCACGGTTCATCGTGGAAATCTCCTAGGGACCAACTCCAGCCATGACCTCTGTGATGACTAGGTCCGACGGGCCATCACAAGCACGATGCCCATTGAGTAGCCCATTCGGCGAGAGAAATTTTGCAATTCATCTTTTAAGTTGGGGGCATTCCGGTCTTTTCCCTAACCTTCTTAACTCTGACCATAAGTTGTTTTAGGGGTAATTAAAGGGATTTTTACTCTTATTCCCCCTAGTCTTCCAAAACAAATTGACACTTAGAAGAAACTAGGAGAAAAGAAGCGCTTATTCCTCTCAAGAGCAAGTGGGATGTTTTCTTCAAGCTCAGCCCCAAAACCCAAAGATTTCACCATAAAATCTTCTTACAGGTATGTTGGATTTCATCAATGGGTTCCTTTCACCCATTGAGTCCCTAAATATAGTTTAGTTGTTTGACTTTCAGTTAGTTCTTCAAACTTAAGGTTTCTAAATCCTATACAAGTAATGTGATTAACTTTCCACGATGGTATATAGGTTTCCTCATATGCTCTTGAGAACCCAGGATAGTCATATACTCATATTTTCCATAATTCTATCATGTGTGTATTTTCAGTACTTTAAACTCATGCATGCTAAATAGATGTTACAGTCAGTTATACTTCAGACTTAGAATGCTATCAGTTTTTAGATTATTATATTGCATTCTCAGATGTTATCAGTATTTGAGCTATCGAGTATATTCAGTTGCATTCATTGCCTTACATTTAGTTGGGAGTAGGCTTAGAACCAAGCGGATGAAGGGATGAAGGCCCAGCTGTCAGGTTAGGCTGAGACCTGTAGTAGAAGTCCCCAAGTCCCAGAACTATGGTGCTACCATAGGTATCAAAGGGGTCAGCTGTTAGATTAGGCTGGGTACCCTTGTTCCTGATGGACATCCGTTTAGTGGATCCACGTTAGATTTGTTTATACCCTTGGCAAGGTATGAACACCCTTCCATCAAGGGTAACAGGTTGGCCCCACAGTTAACTCAGCTTGGGGTATATCGGTTAATAGAAGCTCCCACAGTCATACTCAGCATTGCATTGACCTTGTACTAAGTATTTATTTCAGATATTCAATTCAGTTCAGCATGTTACAGTTCATGTTAGTTACTTGGTCATTGTATGCAGTTTGCCATTCAATTCATGCTTCAGTTTATGTTTCTATGCCAGTATTCATGCTTTACAACTTTGTGTATATATCCAGCATGCTCAGTATGTTCAAAGTACTGACGCATACTTTTGTACTACATCTTATCATGATGTAGGTTCAGGTTCTCAGCATCCAGATCGCGCTTAGTGCGACTTTACAGTCCTTATTCAACAGCTCAGTGGTGAGTCCTCATAGTTCGAGGATAATAGTTATTCCTTTTATTCCAGTTTTATATTTCAGTTCTCAGACTTTTAGAGTTAGTGGGGGGCTTTTCCCAGCAACTCATTTCAGTTAGAAGATTTCAGACATAGAATAGAATAAGCTTTTCGATTGTCAGTTTTACTTTCAGACTTATTACATTCTTATACACTTTATATATTCAGATATGCATGGATCACTTTTCCAACCTATATATTTAATGAAGCTTAGCTTCCGCACAGATTGTATTTGATGTGAAATGCCTAGATATGCTAGACCATGGGTTAGCTTGGAGTCATTTGTCCCACTAAGCACCGTGTTGTGTACAGGGGGTAGTCTCAGGGCATGACATTGTTGTAACGGTGTTACCATCACTATAGTGAGGAGGGCGAGATAGAATCCCTTCCCTATTTTCCCCCGTTTTTATTTTTATTTCTGGGGCATCTAAAAATGATAGTTAAGTGGTAAGCTGCTATGTAAAACAAGTAAATCACCATTTATGCTAATATAGTATGAATATAAGGTATATATTTTCTAAAAATAGCATCGACATGCTTAAAATAAAAGGGAAAAGGAAAGGAGAATATCGTCTAGCACATGCCCCAAACGAGGGAAAATCCCAAGAACAGTAGTCCTAATATAATAAAAGAGGAGGGGAGGTCCTAGCCAGATGACTCATCATCATTAGGGACTACAGGGGCGGGGCCCTCAGCATTAGTGTCGCTCAGAAAAGAAAACTCCTACAGGTTCTCTGGCTTTAGCTGGTGAACCTATTGATCGGGGTAGCTGATGTGACGCTAATTTACGTCACTTTCGACTCCTTTTTACTAAGAACAATCGTACGTTTTCAAGCAACCATTGTTGTTTTTGATGTTTTTATGTTGTATTTGTAGGAAATGGAAACAAACACGGAAACGGACGGAAATACGCGAAAAAGAGCAATCTGCCTAAGTGTGACGGCCTGAGTGACGGCCCATCACACATGTGACGGTCCGTCACTGGGACCGTCACTCCAAGGCAGCAAAGGGACAGTGCCACTGCCTAAGGCTGACGGTCCAGGCGACGGTCCGTCAAGGCAGTGACGGTCCGTCAGCCTGACCGTCACGCTAAGGCAGTGGCTTACGTCGGCGACCCGCGTTTTGGGGATTCCTAGCCCGTTTTGGATTTGGTTTCTTTGACTCCTATAAATACCCTATGATAGGTTTATGTAATGAGAATACACCCAATAGTTTTAGAATAGTTTTTAGTCATTTTTTGAGAGCAACAACACGTTTTCGGATTCGTGAATTCGTGTTCTTGAGTTCTTGGTTGTTCTTGTTCTTGGATTATTGAAGAGTATTTTCATCATATTGTAAGAATCTTCTTTCCTTTATAATGAATTACTTCTTTTCTTCTTCGAGCATGAGTAACTAAAACTCCCGCAACTAGGGTTGTGGGAGCCATGGCAAACGTAGCAATATAGATTCCGGGTAGCGTTGGGTTCGATTTATGTATTGTCACGTTGTTAATCATACGTTATGTCACGTTTTCTAGTGGGTTGCAAACATTAGAACATGCCTAGGTTTAATTTGCTTGAGAAAGAGATTAAAACTGGGAAACTTGATTAACAACAAGGATTCGAGACTACCAACTCTCGTCTTAAAGATTAATGCCGTAACTGGATTAATCTACTTGATGTTAGGATTGAGAGCTAAAAAGCACATCTTTTTGAGATCGAGAGAAGATAAAAGGAAATTTGTTTATTTGGTCGAGAGACGTTTAGACGATACAATTGACGCAATCACATCGTGACACGCATATAGAAAGAACCCAATTAAGCCTAGAATCGACATTGTTACAACGCCATGGTGACCACGTCCCTAGTTCGCATTCTCTCATACTGATTTAAACTCCTACGTTTATTATTGTTTTGTTTACAATTTGATTACAAAACCCCCCTTTTATTTACTGGAAACGATTGACGACTAGTCAGCTACTTCACTAAAGTCTTAATCATCACCATATTATCTGTGGGATTCGACCCCAACCTTGTTGGGTTATATATTTGACAACGATCGCTTACGCTTCTTAAATTGAGGTATAGTTTGAGCGTTATCAAAAATGGCGCTGTTGCTGGGGAATACGGTTTTTGATTAAGTCTGGTGTGTTTAGTTGACTTTTAGTCATAATTTCCTGCTTTTATTTTTGTTTGTTGTTTTTGTTTTTGGACAGAGTACAGGTTGTGCATGCCAAGTACCCGAGGTTCGGGGGAACAAATTTTACCTTACGACCCCGAACTTGCGAGAACATTGAGGCGGAATATGGCCGCACAATTAGACGCAGCAAGGATCGCTGCAGAACTGCAGGCCCAACAAAATTTGAATGCTGGTGGTCTGCAGGATGATGTGGTACGGAATGATGAGGATCTCGATTTAGATGGACCTGGCGCGACGGGCGCCATTATTGTTCCACCGCTACCGCCCGGAGCAAAGTTCAATATCACTAGCACGATGATTCAGTTGCTGAATTTGAGAGGTGTATTCCGTGGTGCCGCTGGTGATGATCCAAACCAGCACTTAATGAACTTCATGGGGATCTGCAAATCATTTGAGCTGCCAGGCGTGAGTCAGACATCGATCAGGCTCAGGTTGTTTCCGTTGTCTCTGTCTGAGGAGGCAGCATTGTGGTTGACAGAGCTGACCCCCGACTCTATCGCAACGTGGGGAGATTTGAGAGGAGCTTTCCTAGAAAGGTTCTTTCCTCCCTCTCGGATGATACAGTTGAGGGACGAAATCAGCAACTTTAGGCAGCAACCGCATGAAGCACTGCACGAGACTTGGTTGCGATTTAAGAAGAAGCTGACACAGTGCCCCAACCATCAGCTGAACAATGAATTCTTGATGCAAACATTCTACAGGGCACTAAATTCGGCTACCAAGCCAACATTGGACAACGCAGCAGGTGGAGCGTTTATGGGTCGCACTTTTGCCGACGCCACAGCTATTTTGGACCGGCTCACCAAGACCAACAGGGCCTGGCACACACGAGATTCAGAGGTTGCAGCTAGCACCTATACAGTTGGTAGGTCAGCTGAGCAGCGTAGGAAAGAAGAGGAGCGCGACCAAGACATGGCACACCTGAAAACCCAGTTGGATCTCCTGACAAGGCACTTGACGTCAGGAAGTATAGAGAAGGTACAAGCTGTGGGTTCCCAAGGTATAGAGACTGAGGAGGCCAATTACTTGGGGGGTTTCCAGGCCAATGGCCAAGGAAACCAAGGTCGGAACTATCCAAGAGACAACCACTATGAGAATGGTGGCTACAAAAATCGCGACCAAGGAAACTGGAGGAACAACACCGATAGAGGTGGGTTGTATATACCACCTGGTAATCGAGATAAAGCTGGCAGCGAGGCTGAGACGTCCAAACTTGAGAACATGATGGCAAAGATGCTGCTTAAGGTGGAATCGACTGACTCGGGGGTAAAGGCAATGCGGAATGAGCTATCAACATTGAGTCTGGTAGTGGAGTCACACTCAACCGCTATCAAGCAACTAGAGCAGCAAGTGGGTCACATCTCGGCATCTCTAAACCCAAGGAAAATAGGTACTTTGCCGAGCGACACCACTCATCCGAAGAATGATGCAAGCTGTATGGCGATCACCACAAGGAGCGGAAAAATATTACCGGAATCACATCCGGTAATTCATGCTCAAGGTGATATTGCGGATGATGAAGAGGCGGTAGAAGAGGAAACTCCAAAGCCAGCGGAGAAACGCAAGGAAGCTGAAAAGCTTCCAACTATGATGTTTCGACACCCACCTCCTTTCCCCCAGAGGTTGAAAAAGAAAGCTGACGATGGTAAGTTCCTGAACTTCATGACCATGCTGAAGCAAATTTCAATAAACATACCATTGGTGGAAGCGCTGGAACAAATACCCGGTTATGCCAAGTTCATGAAGGACTTGATTACAAAGAAGAGGACGGTAAGTTTTGAGCCGGAAGACAACCTCCATCACTGCAGCGCTATTTCCTCTAGATCGTTAGTGGAAAAGAAGGATGATCCAGGTGCGTTCACTGTCCCATGTACTATCGGAAAGCTCAACTTCGGGAGAGCTATGTGTGATCTTGGTGCTAGTATCAATTTGATGCCGCTAGCAGTGTATAACAAATTGGGTTTGGGAGCTCCTAAACCAACGTCCATGAGAGTGATGATGGCTGACCGTTCGGTAAAGCGACCCGTAGGGATCTTGTCTGATGTGCTAGTTAAGATCGGTAAGCTTATCTTCCCAGCTGACTTTGTGATTTTGGATTGCAAAGTGGACTTCGAAGTTCCCATAATCTTGGGACGACCATTGTTAGCTACGGCGAGAGTATTGGTTGACATGGAGAAAAACGAACTGACCTTCCGATTGAACAATGAAGTGGTCAAGTTTGATGTGTCTAAATTGATGAAGCAACCAAGTGACATGAGGGTGGTCGCGGTCATCAATGCCATTGAGGAACCTCCGACGAATGTGCACCTTGAGGAGAAGAGTTTGGTTGAGACTCTAGCTGTTGTGAGAAGAATGCCGCGAAAGAAAAGCATGTTGCGGAAAGCGGTGTAAATAGCTCAAGAAAACGAAAACACCGCAAGAGAATCTACAAGGAAAGAGCGAAAAAGCGGTCACGACTAGCGGCGGAGCAAATAAAAGAGGAAGTTGGAGCGCAACATGAGGTTGGCGCACACAAGTACTCCATCGAGTTCTCTTGTTTTGGAGACCCAGGCGGTCTCCAACATCATTCCGGAATTTGAGTCATATCGACTTCACAGGTATTCCTTTATTCTCACAGTTTTTAGCTTTGCATATATATGCATTGGGGACAATGCATGAGTCTAAGTTGAGGGTGTTGGGAAACCTGTGAGTCACCACCGAGGGTTTTTGTTGCCGATTTCTTTTCCCTCCGGTGTGCTATCTAGTAGAACCGGCATGTTTAGGTTGTTGTTTTAAATTTTTTTTTTGTCTATAGCAAAGCATGCGATTTCTTAGCAAACGAAGCCCCTTTAAAAATTTTATGGTTTTGAGCTTATGTTGAAACAATTGACTGTCTGGATCCTTGAATGTCATTGTGTGAATATGAGTAGAATGAGTATGCTTAAGCTGAGCGGTTGTTTGATAGTTGGTAGCGATATAGTTCTTGGTGCTAAGAGTGTGTGAGATTAATTGTCATAAATTCTTACTCTGTGCATGCATCTAGAACTTGCCCGGTCTATTTTGTTAAGTTTGAAGTTGGTTGCTTAGGAAAGGATCGCAGGCCCTTTTTGATGCAGTCCACTTAGCCTATATGACCGTCCAAATACAAATAATCCCTTTTGATCCCTGTTTGAGCTGTAATTGACCTTATTCTTTCAATAACCTGTCACCATTCCTGTTTAACTTTGAATCCCTATCTTGGCCCTGGTCCTTCCTTGGACATCGTGCACCTCAACGTAAGCAAAACAACCTAAGTTGAGGGTGTCTACTATAGAGGTAAACCCTGTTTTGGCCCTGGTCCTACCAATGGACATTGTGCACCTTGACGTAGGCAATCAGCCTAAGTTGAGGGTGGCTACTACAGTGGTAAAGGAGAAGAAAAAGAGGATGGAGATGATTGTTGTTGAATAGAATGAAAATCCGGGTGTGCGCCTAAGAAAAGAAAAGGAAAAAATAAAGAATGATGAAAAAGATCGAAAAAGAAACAAAAAGAATTGTCAAAAAGGAGGCCGCACCTGTATCTAGAATCAAGGAAATAAAAAGGTGAATGAGGATGGATAAAGTGAAGTTATGTGGTGATAAGATGTAAATGGTTCCAAGGAGGGCTTAGTCACTAACCCCTAAATGTATCATACCTGCACCCGAAGCCTCATTACAAGCCTAAACAAGTCCTGTAGTGATCCTGAGTAGCTTTCTGAAGAACCGAAATAGAATAGTAAGGGCAAGCCTATGGTATCGCATGTGCATTGTTTGAAATCGTTTGTGAGTGTGAGCGCTTACCTAGTCCCAAATCTTGTGTGTGGGATTTCTTTGTGGTGAGGGCACCAAGATGTCTATATTGTCTATTGATTGTTAGGATAGCTGCGTATGTGTATGCATAATATTCTATCATATCGGAATGACATGTTTGGATCCTTGCAAGTTAGTGTTTCATACATTTGTGTGCTACAAGGGAGCTTGATTTAATTGAATAAGTTTGAATGACCATGAGTTGCTATAGACATGAGTTTGTGTTCTTAGTAGAGTCGTATTATTGTTTTATGTTATGTTGCTTGAGGACAAGCGAACGTTTTAAGTTGAGGGTGTTGATGTGACGCTAATTTACGTCACTTTCGACTCCTTTTTACTAAGAACAATCGTACGTTTTCAAGCAACCATTGTTGTTTTTGATGTTTTTATGTTGTATTTGTAGGAAATGGAAACAAACACGGAAACGGACGGAAATACGCGAAAAAGAGCAATCTGCCTAAGTGTGACGGCCTGAGTGACGGCCCGTCACACATGTGACGGTCCGTCACTGGGACCGTCACTCCAAGGCAGCAAAGGGACAGTGCCACTGCCTAAGGCTGACGGTCCAGGCGACGGTCCGTCAAGGCAGTGACGGTCCGTCAGCCTGACCGTCACGCTAAGGCAGTGGCTTACGTCGGCGACCCGCGTTTTGGGGATTCCTAGCCCGTTTTGGATTTGGTTTCTTTGACTCCTATAAATACCCTATGATAGGTTTATGTAATGAGAATACACCCAATAGTTTTAGAATAGTTTTTAGTCATTTTTTGAGAGCAACAACACGTTTTTGGATTCTTGAATTCGTGTTCGTGAGTTCTTGGTTTTTCTTGTTCTTGGATTATTGAAGATTGGTTTTCATTATATGGTAAGAACTTCTTCTCCTTATTATGAATTCAATTCTCTTCTCTTTTCTTTATAGCATGATTAACTAAAACTCCCGCAACTAGGGTTGTGGGAGCCATGGCAAACGTAGCAATATAGATTACGGGTAGCGTTGGGTTCGATTTATGTATTGTCACGTTGTTAATCATACATTATGTCACGTTTTCTAGTGGGTTGCAAACATTAGAACATGCCTAGGTTTAATTTGCTTGAGAAAGAGATTAAAACCGGGAAACTTGATTAACAACAAGGATTCGAGACTACCAACTCTCGTCTTAAAGATTAATGCCGTAACTGGATTAATCTACTTGATGTTAGGATTGAGAGCTAAAAAGCACATCTTTTTGAGATCGAGAGAAGATAAAAGGAAATTTGTTTATTTGGTCGAGAGACGTTTAGACGATACAATTGACGCAATCACATCGTGACACGCATATAGAAAGAACCCGATTAAGCCTAGAATCGACATTGTTACAACGCCATGGTGACCACGTCCCTAGTTCGCATTCTCTCATACTGATTTAAACTCCTACGTTTATTATTATTTTGTTTACAATTTGATTACAAAACCCCCCTTTTATTTACTGGAAACGATTGACGACTAGTCAACTACTTCACTAAAGTCTTAATCATCACCATATTCTCTGTGGGATTCGACCCCAACCTTGTTGGGTTATATATTTGACAACGATCGCTTACGCTTCTTAAATTGAGGTGTAGTTTGAGCGTTATCAGTAGCACAAGGGAACATGACTTTAATGGTCTTCCATATCAAGGCAAGCATGCGATCCCAAGAGCGTCTCTTCTTCTTCTCTTCATACAACACCCTGTGGAGTGCTGCAAAGTCCCGAGTAGAAGGGGAAGGGATGTACATTCAGTAGTAGTACCCTCTATGAATCGCTTCACTGCGGCTAGGTTTTACTCGAGCTGGCTACTTGAAATCGAGGGATGGTACTTGGAAGGAGGGGCAGTATCATCATCGTCATCATCAGCACCCTCGGTAGCCTGGCTGCTACCTGCTTTATTCACCTTCCTCTTTTTCTTCCCCATAGAAGTAATTACCTTCACCTGGAGAGGGTCAAAGGGGGAATCCATATCCCCTCCCTGTCAGTCTCATCCTCAGGCACATGGAACCGCCTGCATTACTCAGACACTAAACTTGGCAGGAAGGGGCCCTTCTAGGGACCACGGTAGAAGCCCTTCAAGGGACCCCAGTAGAAGCCCTTGTAGGGACCCCGGTAGAAATCCTTCTATTCAGCTACATTTGTGCACCCACATTAAAAAAGTTCCCCTGCATAGCATAAGCCACCACCAAGTCCAGAGAATAAGTCACATTAGTAGTATTGCCCGATGGATATATCCTCCGAGACACCAAGTTTAGCCACCTCCTAGCATCGGCTAAAAATAAATACACTTGATGCCCTCAGCACTAGGCCAGTAGACCTTATCCTTGAAATCCTCCTCTACCAGAGTATTCCTCAGCCATTTCATGTCCTATAGTAAGGATTTGGTTTCGTATACCTTATTTGAAACATGAGGCACTCCTAGCACCTTATTGACGGTCCAAACATCCACAACAATATCCATTACTCAAAGGCATATAGTGGGGTTGGGATTATCCCAATGCAAAGTGGCGAGGATGGTATAGAACTCCCTCACCCAACCTGAGTGCCCGGAAGGGGGAGACAACACCAACGGAGCGTAGTTGAACTCGTGAAGCTTACGATAGAAGGTGGGTGCCTTCTCAGCTACACATGTCATGTTAAAGTCCCTTTCATAGCAAAATCCTATCCACCGGTAGTCCCAAAACGTCTTCTGACTATTATCATCGGGGAACCTCTCATAGGGAGAAATGTTCTCTTGATCGGCAGTCATTGAGTAAGTTTAACCTGCAATATGACAAGGGGTGGGATTAGAACTCGTAAGAGCGCAAGGAAATGTATTTCAAAAAGGAAAAATCACTCTTGGCTATGCTTGGGAGGCTACTATTTTTGGGCTCCTGCTATAGTAGATGGTCGTCCACTACACCGGAACTGCTATATCAGGAATTTCTCCACTATAGCGATTAGGTTCCACCAGAGCGGTCTTCATCATCCAAGAATTTCAAGGGGTGCATCAATGGGTCCCCTTAGTCCAAATATTCATTTTTACCATTCCAAGTCTAGATCGGTGTTCCTAAAGTGCTCTACCACCTTTTTATGCAAAAAATTGGGCATTATAACCCCTAAAATTTGTCCAAATCACAATTTTTCTTCAAGAACAACCCTTCATCTATCCCACCATTTTAAATCCATTTTGGGTCAAAAATATATAATCCTTATGCTCAGAACACTATGGAGGCATTGTAAAGGTAAGGAAAGTACCTATGCTTCATAAATCTAACTAATATCAAACCTATTTTTCAAATTCAAAAACCAACTAACATATCTACTTTTACCCACCATTTTCTACCATAATTCTATCAATAATCATGCAATAAAGTAAAGAAGTAAGTGGGTATGTTAGTTACCTGGATTTTCTGACGTCGAGAGCAGAGTGATCGGGAGAGGGGGAGTGTTTTCCGATGAAAATAGGGGAGAATGGGCGTGAAACCCATTTTCTCACCCCTTTAACTGTTGCCAACTACTATAGCAGTCGGACTCTGTCTATAACAGTACCGCTATGGCGGTATAATTCCTGCTATGGAGGAAGGTAGGTCAGTTTTGGGAGCGAAAAGGTTCCTTTCCGAGTCATTAAAATTTCTTTCGCTCTGATAATCTATGAGGCCCTAAAATTCTTGGGCACTCGAGAGGGGTCACTTAAATTTTTTCGTGTAGCTCAAAGGAAGGGTCTTTCCTTGATAGAGCGGGATTAAATTATTTCTAATTGAGTCAAGTATGACTAAAAAGGAAAAAATCTTTGATGTTTTGCATAAGGTTGTAATTTTATGGTCCAGGTGGGACTAAGGGATTTCCAAATTGTCCTTATTTCCTCTTAGTATAGAGATCACTCGGGGATGAATGATGGGTAAATTGGTATCTATTGTAATGACATGTTCCATAATTATTTTAAAATCACCTTATCATGGACTTCAAGAATGATTAAAATAAGATTAATTTATGTGGAATTGACATGATGGAAATTTTGGACATTGAAATTCATCCGGGTTGATATCATCCCACTATATAGGGAATTTTACTGCTATAGCATTGCCACTGTAGCGGTCACTCGACCGCTATAGAAGAATGACGGAGGCAGTAGCTGAAACATGATTTTATATTTTAGACTTCTCCTCCTCAAATGGAAAACATATGAGGGTTACTTCAAAAACCCTCCTAGGCTACTCCAAAGCTTAGGAGCCATGTGAAGGGGAGATTTTAGCTAAAGAGGGGTGAAATAATAGATTCTAGTTCTGTCCTCCATCGGGAATTGCATTCACAGAGCCAAATTCTTATTGTTCGGACCTTTACAGCTAATGCTTGTCATCCAGGTAAGCTAGGTTAAATTGAGTAGTTGTAGACCCATATTTTCTTGCATATTATTATTGTAGAATGATGGGATGATTCATGCATAGGCCTTTGGGCATGGAGTCTGGAGAGATATTATACTGTCTGGCTAGTTTATTGTATAGGGAATGATGGTGTCGGGGTGATGTGTTTTGTTTCTAATTTGTTTATAATGATTTACTGGTGTGTGATGCTAGATAAAAGGGGGAACTAAATTGTTGGGTAGGATCAGGAACCGGGGATGTTATGAACAACTATGTGGCTGAGTTATAGTGGGTTCTCGGAGTAATTCAATTAAGGGAATGAAATAAATGGGAAAGGTTGGAGTCTAAATATTAGGGGATGTTTTCTCTAAACTGTGTTTGTAAAAGGGGTTTCAAAATTGATGTAGTGACTGCATATGGGTTAAAGGGTAAACCAGGGATTAGTCTTTGCGCGGGATATTAAGGTTAGGCTATGAACCAGGTTATTGAGTAGGTGATGGTTATTGTCTTTCCAAATGTAATATGTGTGCATGTAACTTTATCTTAGTAATGTATGTGTTTTGCATGTTTAAGGAATGGAATTAGTAATTTCTAAGTGTCCGGGTGTCAATCATGTAAAATGAACTTGTTTTGTTGCTTGTTGATTTTACAAGTGTGATATTGTTTATTTATTTATTGACTATTGGAATTGTGTGACATTCGGTTGGCTCGAGTACCACGCTTGGTATGGGATATTTATCGGTTGGCTCGGGTACCACACCTGGTATAGGATCTATATTGGTTGGCTTGGGTACCACGTCAGGTACAGGTTTATTTATATTATTAATTGCATTTGTCAATGGTTCCATCAGTAGACTAGGTTAACTGTTGAAACTGTGATTATTGCATATTGGTTTATGGGAGGCCAGGTAATTGTACTTAAAGGTGGGGTTAGTCCTTGAGTAGGTTGGGGATTACATGTTGAACACTTAGGCATTGTCTTAGGTACCCTTGGTTCGTTCGGTCACTTAAAGGGTATATGCTTATTGTCCTTGTTTGTTGTTATGATAGTTGTTGGGCCTGTTTCATATATTAGATGTACTTTGGGTTGTTGAGTCAGGGTGGTTGACCTGAACAAGGGATTGTAGTCCGGGTCTAGACTTAGCTGTCTGATGTAGGAAATAAGTGTGACTTGGGAAGTCTAGTAATTAGGTGTAACATGGGAAGTCTAGTAATTAAGTGTGACTTAGGAAGTCTAGTATGAGTGTGACTTGGGAACTCTAGTATAAAGGGTAACTTGGGAAGTCTAGTATTAAGTATGACTAGAAAAGTTCTAGCGTTAGGAGTTGGCAGCGGATCCGGTTAGGATGACTTGGGGCAGAACATACAAAATTTAGTGGTAATAGTACTAAAGTAAAGGTGGATGATAAAAGACTGGATTTCTTGTATCTTATTACATATTTTCTCTCTATTTCTTATATGATAGTATGAAGTGGATTTGGGTCGACCGATGATACCTACCAGTACGTGTTGTTTTACTGATACTACTTTTGCTATACCTTTTTGGGTATAGTATGGTTGCAGGATCAGTGATTTTTCATAGTTACAGGACGATGGCGACTCCAGATGCTTCTACTCTTCGTTTCCATGGTGGAAGTTGTGTCTTCTTTTTGTACTTGTATTTTCTCCTTTAGAGATCTTGTACCTGTTTAGACTAGTTCCTAAGGAGGGTTGTTTTCAAATTGAAAAGTTTTTTACTGTATTCAAATTTGTAATGTTTTCTTTTTCAATAGTAAAGGGTTACTTTCTTATGTTTTACTCTTAATTTCGGCATTTACCCATTGGATCGGGTGGTAAGGATTCTCCTATCTAGGTGCTTAGAGTAGGTGCCCGTACGGCCCAGTAGTTGGGTCATGACACAATTTCTCTATGGGTGCCTCCTTCACAGCAAACCACTAGAGGAGTGTATACAGAGTGCATTGATCATTGCATATCATATTATATCACTGTATTGCATTATTGATTTGAACTATTATTTTGATGGGATAAACTATGATATTATTGATATTGAACTGCTAGAAGTTTTCTATGTGCGGGGTTATTTTAGTATTCTTTATTTCATATAGTTTTCTTCTTAAGCTCACTCGGCCTATGATTCCTACTGAGTACATGTGGATCATACTCACTCCTACTTTTCTATATCCTTCAGATGCAGATCCCTATTTTAGTTGTTATCACGGCTAGTAATTGTGCATTATGGTGGTATTTGAAGTTGTGGTGAGCTCCTCTGATAAGATATTTTCCAGTTTTATCTATCTTCATTTCTATCCTATTTAGTTTTCTTATGCAATTTTGTATTTCAGTTGAATATTTTGTATTAGAGCCGCTCTTACACTTATGACTTTTGATTCTTGGGGAATTTGAATGTTCTGTTCAGTTCTATATGAGTATACTTTGTGTTATTATTATTATTATTATTATTATCATCGTGTATGCATTCTTTCATTATTGCTTTTGTTTTTGGGTTTTTTGTTGTTGAATCAGGCTTACCTACCATGGTTGGATTGGGTGGGTGCCATCACAACTCTTGAGATTTTGGGTCGTGACAAATTGGTATCAGAGCGCTAGGTTCACCAGTATCACGAATACAAGAGCAAGTCTCTAGTAAAGTGTCATAGATTGGTGTAATAACGTTCGTATCTATATTTGGCTCCTTATCGTGTGAATTGTTCACTCCTTGAATTCTAAACATTGTATTTCATTCTCTCAATAGATGGTGAGGATGAGATTAGTTGCTATTGAGGGTTATGTGCCTTCACCCATTGCTAGGAGTCGAGGGTGGGGTCACGGCCTAGTAGAGTTAAAGTACAAGGTACAACGCCAGCTAGGGGACATGTTAGGGCAGCATCTCCTGAGATCCAGATTGAGTTTAAGGATGAGGCTTATCATTCAGAGGGAGTGAGGCCAGCCCAGGTTCCATAGGGTTATGTAGCCACCTTAGTGTTGTAAAATACTATGTCCTGGATTTTTAGTTTCTTGGAGGGTATGGCCCATACAGGAGCTCTACATGTCACTCCTAATGGATCTCACACTAGAGTTAGAGTTCAGCCTCCAAAGCGGGTACAAGTTCAGGGTTTTCAAACTCCTGGGGCACAGTCAGCTATTGTTGTGGCTCCATATATTGATGCTTTTCTAGTTAGACTTGTTGCTCCATCGGTTGTGTCTATGATGGTGAATACAGTTGAGGAGCAGAAAATATTCAACAGATTTGTTAGGTTGGGTCCTCCCAAGTTCACTGGTGCACCAGAGAATGATGCATATGAATTTTTGGTCAGTTGTTAGGAGAGGTTGCATAATCTTGGTTTGGTTGAGTCATATGGTATGGACTACACTACCTTTCATATTGTAGAAGTAATGAAGCAGTGGTGGAGATCATATCTTAATGGCAGACCAGCAGGTTCACCTCCTATGACATTGTCACGACCCGATTTCTCGGTCATGATGGCACCTACAACCCCCCAGTAGGCGAACCAATTCCCGTAGCTCAGGACAGTTAGAAATGGGCTACTATCTAATAAATAAGAGGGAGGGTAGTTTAATAAGCAAAAGTAAGGTAACAAGATGAAGAGAATAGATAACAGGAATATATATATACATACGCGGAAACTAAACCAAACCCCAAAACCTGGTATCATAGTATAGAGCCAAAACTACATACATGGAGTGCAAACAATCCAAAACAATATATACAGATGTCTCTGAATGGTAATAGAGTACATGAAGCAAAAGATAAACTAAAGGTAAGCTCCGATCGCCAAGAGCTCACCCTCAGTCTGAAGTAGTCCCCAACACATCTCCAAGCACGAATCACAGCGATCTAACGGCAATGGCCCATGCTAGGATCTGCACCCAAAGATGCAGGGGGGTAGGGTGAGCACCAAATGTGAAGCATAAGGTACCCAGTAGGTATCATAGGCCGACTGGGCACATATAAGATAAAAGCGTAGTAACAAACAGAATAGAAGCAAGTAGTTACAGAAAACAACAAAAGGTACACAGGAACTAGCCCAGAGGGAAGTCAACAGAACCACATATGAGGCCAACAAGCAAAATATATACACCATAGGCATAGGTGAAAGTAAGAAACAATGCACCTGGGGTCCTTGCAATAACAGTGTATACATAATAAGTTTACGAAATGGACGGTATACCGGTAACCTCAAGTGTAAGAGGAAGAGAGAAAGAGTAATGGTATGCATGCTCAGAGACATGAATCAAAATAAACTAATCATATCAATCTCAAATCCAGAAACTAACTGTCTAGCAGGAACCAATTTCATACTTAACCATAACATGGAAAAATTTTGTAAGTAAATAGCAAGAATCTACCTACAGTCCCCCGGCCGCCCATACAACCGAGGAACACAAACAAGTGAAAACAAACCCTCCGGCATCCCATACTACCAGAGCATACAATCAACAAACAACAAACAAGGGTGGAGCCTCAAACAATGAATGATATGATGCATGAA